>CM059189.1:100802115-100889115 GCA_030323885.1 Branchipolynoe longqiensis | reverse complement strand
CCACACACAATATATTTTTGCATTTTATTTTCCAGATGCCGCCCCTGACGCCGACCCTGACGCCGACCCTGAAGAAATGGGCATGCAGGAGGAGGAAGAGCTGGAGGTGGCCAGTGAGGCGGCACCAGCCGCACAGACTACAGCAGTGTCTCCAACAGGCACCCCGGCCAGGCAACACACACAGCCCAGTAAGCAACGTTGTAGTCATTGAAACCGACGCCGCACTAACATAACATCCCAAACCACTAAAAATGTGTACACATATCACGCAATAACAAAAAGTCAGTGTTGACCGAGCTATATTGATCAGTGGTGTAGTGGTATAGGAAATGCACTGTAAAGTCCATTAGATGAAACCAAGTAGTTGAGGCGCTTTAGCTTATACTTGAAACCCACTATGTTGACATTGCAGGGATGGGAAAGCACGACCACATGATTGACACAATCATCACGCAGTTCGTCACGGCTCAGAAGGAGTCCACGGCCCTATACCAGGCGCACGAGGAAGGGCGGCAGCAAAGGGAAATGGAGTTGGAGGAAAGGTGGCAGCAGCGGCAGATGGAACTAGAGGAAAGGCGGGACGAGCGCGAGATGGTTAACAAGAGGGAGCTCCGTAAACATGAGGAGCGGGTGATCGAGCTCCTCACGTCGATGCAACAACGCGCGCCACAGCCACAGCCACAGCCACAGCCGCAGCCGCAACAATTCCAGAGTGCGACGGCTGATGGGGTGACACGCATCACCCTCCTGACCCCACAAACAGCCCAAGCCGGACCGTCAAACCGCAGTCCCAGAACGAGTTTTTATGAATAGAAATAAGGTGAAATTTATCGGACGTTATCGGAGATTGTACGATACAAGTTTGTTGAAACCAGTTTGTGTTGAATTTGAATTGTCTTCTACACACTTTAACCCTGACCTTTCCTACGTGTCATTTGAATAAAAATGCACTTGTAGTTCCCTATATTATGCTTTCTTCCATCTTTTCTACACACTTCGTTATGTCATGATGTGAAATCGCCACTAGTTCGTTTCATATAATGTGGTTCATATCATTTGGTTCATATAATTCGCTTCATATAAGTTGCCTTGTCTAAGTCGGCATACCATTACAGGGTTTAGCAGAGTTGGATCTGATCTAGGTCACAAAGGTCACAAAATATATCTACCTGTGGCCAGGAAGCGGAGGGTGATGGAAAGCCTCTCCGCAGGCGAAATTGAGGCGCAATACCGGGTATTCTGCCGAGATATGCGATCTTGTACCCGGCTGAGCAACTCGTCAAATTGCTCCGACGCCATCCTGGTGTAGTTGCTGAAGGCGTGCGGTTCATCTGCACGCAATCCAGTCAACAGGGCGTTGAAGGCTACGAGCTGGTCATGTTGCGCAATGTGTGGACGAACCCACAATTGCCTTCCTTGGTTACGCTGTCGACGACGACGACGTATCACAAGCATCACAAGGCCAAGAGCAAGAGCAATCTTTCTCCTCTGTACAGCTGAATGCGGCGCCATCTTGCTTTGCCACTCACTAATGCTAGGAGGCGCTCAAGCTAGTGTAGTTCGCGCTAAAGACACCAGGTGCGTGCGAGGAAGCGCTCATGCCAGTAGTGTAGTTTGTGCTAAAGACACCGGGAGGCGCTCAAGCTAGTAGTGTAGTTCGCGCTAAAGACACCAGGTTCATGGACCGCAGTCGCGAAATGGACGGTATATGTGCGCCCCCCAGTCGTTATATGTGCGCACCCCCTGTCGCCAGTTTTAGTCGCAAAACGGGTCGGGTCGGGTCGTGATGCGCAGTCAGTTTTAGATCGTAAATCGTAAACGGGAGGTGTGCGCCAGCCATTAGGGTACCAGGAGAATGCCCACAAAGCGTGCGATGCACCATCTGGGGAGGCGTTCTGTGCCCCTACCGGTCACAGAGGCAAAAGTCGCCGGTCACACTCTCGGACAAGCAGTTCCGAAAAGCAGCCGAGCTGCTGGCCGCAAAGAGCGAGGTATCTCCTGTTCTGCAGCGTCAGCCGGACCCCATGCCCATCTTCAATACTTACCTCTAATAACCAGGATACCCTCCTACCACGACCTACGTCTCCCTTTTCTAGCATTAGTAGTAGTCACCAACAGAGAGCGTGTATATAAACAGATGAGAGGGACAACTCCCGCGAAAATCGGTAACACAGGCTACAGTGGCGTTCCTGGCGGTTAGTGTTGAACAAGCTTTGAGTTTGACGGTACGTGCAGTGCAAAACATTTGTTTTTATTCAAAATTAATAGAAATTCAGAAGCCTAACCTTATCAATTTAATATAATCCTTTTGGTAAACATGTTTTCTATGTGTATTCCAATCAGTTTGTTTCTAGGTGTTGTACTTTTAGAGATATTTAACGTTTTCTGTAGACAGATTGCACATGACCATTGACAATGCCTTGAGTTTGCGGTACGCGTAGTGAAAAACGTCAGTTTTATTCCAAATTAATAGAAATCCAGAACCCTAACCATATCAATTTAATATAATCTTGTTGGTAAACATGTTTTCTATGTGTATTCCAATCAGTTTGTTTCTAGGTGTTGTAGTTTTAGAGATATTTAACATTTTCTGTATGAAGATTGCTCACTGCCATTGACAATGCCTTGAGTTTGCCCATTTGTTCAACAACCACCACTTGGAGCGCCACAGTCGGCAGCTGTTACAGGGTCTAGTATGACAGTTGTCCCTCTCATCTGTTTATATACACGCTCTCTGGTCACAAACAGGAAAGCTTTCCTCATCAACAGAAAGAGGACTCTTGCTGTGCAATATCTTGCTCTACAATATTATGAACAATATATGGCAGTGTGTATGTATATACAGTACAACCCCGTTAAACCAAACGATCGGTTAATCCAAACTTTTTGGGGCGGCCCGGCAAAATACTACCATTTATCATATAAAAAAGTTGGTTAAACCAAAGTCGGTTAATCCAAAGTATTGGTTAATCCAAACAAAAGTGTCGGCCCCAGGCCACTTCCTGTACAGTTCAACCAAACTTTCATGTGGGTTTAAGGTCATCTGAGACTTTTTTATATGATAAATGGTAGTATTTTGCCTGGTCGCCGAAAAAGGTTTGGACTAACCGATTGTTTGATTTAACCAAGTCAAAGTCAAAGCTCGGTTAAACCAATGATCGGTTGATCGAAACAAATTTCTAGGGTCCCTTCAAGTTTGGTTTAATGGGGTTATACTGTATACACACATGTACATAGGTAGCAGTGAGTACAGCTCTATGGAATCTGTTAGTTTGCTACAACACATTTCAGCTAGAGTTTGAAAGTTAGAAGACCAGACGGGATGGCCGAATGAGTTAGAGCGTCCGTCTCCCGTGTTGGTAGATCGTGGAGTCATGGGTTCGAACCCTGGTCGAGTCAAACCAATGACTTAAAGATTGATACTTGTCGCTTCCTAGCCGGGTGCTCGGCATTATTAGGATAGGGCAAGGACTGGTTGGCTCAGTGTCAGGATAATGTGACTGAGTGGAATATCAGGTCATGGTGCTGGTGGCCTGGTCTTCCAGTGGGGCAGCACCATAAAGTCGCCACAAGTGCACACTGTCACAAGTCGGTACCTGTCCTGATATGACCTTAGATGTTGCTAGGACGTAAAACAACAACAAACAAATGAAAGTTAGAAAAGAAAGTTTGCTTTATTTAACGACGCCTCTAGAGCACATTGATTTTTATCATCAGCTATTGAATGTTAAACATATGGTCATTCTGACATATTTCTTTTGAGGAATCCCACTGCTGCCACATAGACTACTCTTTCCGATAAGCTTGATTGATTGATTGATTAGTGGTTTCTTTATGCCGTGTTGGCAGCATAGGCCATATTCACGGCGAGAATTGTTTGTTTTGTATTCAACCATTGCCTTTACATGTAATTTAAAGCATGCAATCAATTATGTGTCAATGCAAAAAACTCACAATCATATAATTTGTGGTCAAGGTAAATAAAATAGATGAAAGTACTAATTGATAGAAATTGTTTTAATAAACTCTATGAGATGGTACAGATCAGCTGTCCTCAAAAAGGCTAAAATGTCTTCATGTTTTACGCCTTTGTGATTTATTATATATTTTCTTTGTCACTTCTGAGTTTGTGTTTAAGGGAGGTTGTGATTTTAAATTGCTTGACGCATTGTTATTGCTCTTAGGTGTTACTTTCTTGCTATTTGATGTTACTTGTTCTTTAGATGTATTAGTGATTGATGCTCCAATGATGGAACTACGAAAGGAATTTGACAAGATAGAGAGCAAGTTCAATGAAAAAATCTCCAGGCTTGATGAAATGGTAAAAAAAAAAAAGTGCGACCATCAACAAACTGTCATAAACAAACATAACACAAGAAAGAAAAGATGAGACCAATGAACATAACGGGAAATAAATAAATTGATGCTCCAATGATGGAACTACAAAAGGAATTTGACAAGATAAAAGAGAAAGTTGAATGAAAAAATCTCCAGGCTCCATGAAATGGTAAAAAAATAAGTGCGACCATCAACAAACTCTCAGAAACAAACATGAACATAACGGAAAAAATGGGAGCAGAAAGAAGCAGAAAAACAAATGCAAGAAAGATTTTGTTTTAAACCATTATTATCCATGGCATTGGTGAAATGGAAAACGAAGTCATAAAAACAATGATATCCAAACTACGAAACGATGCTGAATGTACTTTCAGATGGACATCAGATAAAAAAGCTTATCGTTTAGGTAAGAAAAAGGCAAACAAGCAACTAAAGCCAGTGAGAAACAGGCACAAACACACATGAAGAAAAGAATAAAATGAATCAAATGATAAAGAAAAAACTAATGGTGACCAACACAAGACAAAGAGGAATGAAAATTTACCTAGAAACCAAAGCTCGCATACGCTCATGCAACATTCACAGAATGCCAGCAAACATTATATATGATCATCAGAAGTATGCCATATACGTTAAATACGTCAAGACATTTTGGAGAAATGCCAGACGTATGCTAGACATATGTTAGACAGTAGGAACACCTGGGAGTATATGTGGGAGAACAACATTGGATAATAAGGGATAAGTTGTTAAAGTTGCATAGTCTGATAAAAACATCAAAATTTCAAAACCAAAACGCTTATCTAGATTTAATACTACATAATCAACTTATCCATGGCACTTATTAAGCATTTGTTGCTGCATAGAAGGGCATAATAAGTCAATTAATAAAAACTGTTACTACTGAAGTCTATGGTGTCAAAGTTTTGGCGTGCTTGCCAAAATTATTTTGCCTTGTTTTGACATCAAATATCTCCAAACTTATCCCTTTAAAATTAAAGTTCCTTCAAAGTAAAGTAAAGTAGGTTATAATGATTAGTATAATATATTTATCTCAGAAAATAGCGGAAACTCAAAAGCATCGGACAATGCAACTTTAATAAATAACACATATTTGTCCAAACTCCCTATTATCACTCATGGTGAACCACGATCCAGATGCAGAGCAGTGGCGTCTCTGATAATAGTGTTCTCTCAAACTGTTTTGTATCAATTGCTAAGTCTAGTAAGTGAGTTAAATTTAATCCTGATCACTTCTAAATAATGGACTAAGTGCATGTGTATGTGATTTCACTCTGACAAGATGGCGCTCAAATAGGTATCCACCAATGCAATGCTATATGGAAGTGGCAATGAACATTCTGATCAGATGAATGTGGGCAACAAAGTGGTCGAAGCCAACTTCAATTTAACTGAAGGTGAACTCCTTGATTTTGTAAACAATGTGGATATGAAAAAGATTGATGCTGCAAACATGGAACTACGAAAGGAATTCGACAAGATAAAGAGCAAGTTGAATGACAACATCTCCAGGCTCCATGAAATTGTAAAAAAACAAAGTGCCACCATCAACAAACTCTCAGAAAAAAATATAACACAAGAAAAAATAAACGAGACCAACAAACGTAACGGGAAAAAATGGGAACAGAAAGAAGCAGAAAAACAAACGCAAGAAAGTTTTTTTTAACCATTGCTATCCATGGCATTGGTGAAATAGAAAAGGAAGTCATGAAAACAACAGTATCCAAACTACTGAACAATGCTGAATGCACCTTTGGATGGACAACAGTTAAAAACGCTTATCGTTTAGGTAAGAAAAAGGCAAAGAAGGAACCAAAGCCGGTGGAAACGAGCACAAACACACAAAACACACACAAAGAAAAGAAAGAAAATGAATCAAGCGATAACGAAAAGCAAATGACGACGAACACAAGGCCAAGAGGAATAAAAATTCACCTGGAAAGCAAAGCTCAGCGATCTGAGGTATTCGGGGCAAAGAAAATACTAATAGCTATCGAAAGGTACAAAAATATTTCAATGCGACCAGACAATACGAGTGAGGAGATGATGGCTGAGCAAACTGGACAACAACTCTTCACCCTCGTCCGCAGTAACCCGAACGTCAAACAAGTAAGGATGCGAGGAAAAAACATTGAAACAAACAATCATTTTTACAAACCAGAAGACTTTGATAACATCGAAGTCAGTGGCATAGACCCAGAGAATGCGGCAACAAGAACTCATAGCTGGGGAACGTCTTTCCAAGGGCATAATGCACCCCTCAGCAACTTCTACAAATGCGAGATCGCCGGGAAAGACAAGAAGTACTCATCAGCTGAACAGTAATACAGTTCAGTAATGGTGAAGTTCCATAATGAAATGGAACTGATCAGACAGATCGAGGCGACAGACAATCCATATATAATTAATGATTTGGCAAAGAACATCTGGAGGACACCTGAATGGAGACAGAATAATGAAAGAATTATAGAGGGCATCGTAAAGTCCAAATTCGAACAGAACACAGCACTGAAGGACAAGCTCATGAACTACAAAGGCACCACATTCAAGGAATGCACCAAATATCCCTATTGGGGGTTAGAGAGATTCCTGAGTGATGCCGAACTAGGGGAGATCGATCTTCCAGGGTATAAGAACAAAATGGGCCAAATCTGACAAAAGGTCAAGAACTCTTTCACAAATGAAAACTGATTCATTACTAGAAAGCATTGAAACAAGGCTAGGCAGAGGCATTCATATTGCCCACCTGAACTGCCAAAGTCTTACAAACAAGTTAGACCTAGTTAAAATGCACCTACTAATGGATGAGTTTGACATAGTAACACTATCTGAAATCTGGTTAAATGGTAACTACACTGATAGTATGCTGAACATACCAGGTTACTTGTTAATGCATAAAGACAGACAATCTTGAAGTGGTGGCATAGCCATGTATATATAAAAACAACATAACAGATGACAAGCTAACAATACATAACAGCACTAACAATGAGCTAGAAATAATATGGTCACTATGCCACTTTGATGAACAAAATAACCTAGCAATAGCTAGTGTGCATAGACCCCCAACCAGGGATATAGATGAAATGCTAAAAGAATTAGAAAATAGCATAGAGAACATAGCACACAAAAATAGAGAAATATTCATATTAGGAGATTTTAACATCAACTTCAAAGAAAACTCTGAAGAGAAGCAGAAATTAAACAGCTGCATAAAAGGGTTAGGCCTAAAACAACTGATCACAGAAGATACATGATTAAGTAAGAATAGCTCAGTGATTGACCTGATATTCACAAACTGTAATAACATGAGCAAATCAGGGGTAAAACACTGGGGAGTTACTGATCATGAATTGATCTGGCCTACAAAAGAGAAAAACAAAGCAGTACACAGGTTTAAGACAACAAGGAGATTTCACTCAATAGAGAAGATGGTACCACAATGAGTAACACCTAAACAGCCAACAAATTAAACAAACACTTCGCTACCGTAGGGATAAAATTATCTGAAAAATTCAATGGTAATTGGACTACTAAAGAGAAATCACTCACAACACGCATAAACTTATGCAAAACAACCACAAAAATATCAAATGATCTAGACACAAACAAAGGCAGTGGGTTACGACATATATCAAGTGAGATAATGAGAGATCTATTTGTAGGAGTACCAGACATAATCTGTCATCTCTTCAATGAACCCTTCAAACAAGGGAAGTTCATAGAAAGCTGGAAAACTGCGAACATAACACCATTATTCAAAAGCGGAAATAGACAGGATGTAGGGAACCATAGACCAATATCCATACTACCAATACCAGGGAAGGTTATAGAGAAAATTTATTATCGACATATCACTATCTAGAGCTACACAACATACTGAACACAAGGCAAGGTGGTTTTCGCAAATACCATTCTAAAGTAAAAACAATTGCAGAACTAACAGACAACATATTTAATAACATAAATGATAAGTACATAACAAGCAACATTCATTGATTTCAGCAAAGCCTTTGATACGGTTGACCATGCCAAATTAAAGCAAAAACTGAAGCAGATGGGTATAACAGGGACAACACTAGAATGGGTCAACAGCTACCGTAGAAATAGACTGCGGTGCACTAAAATCGGACCTGCTGTATCAGAATTAGAACCTGTCAAAGTAGGCATACCTCAGGGCTCGGTACTCGGACAGTTGCTATTTATACTATATATCAATGACTTGGAGAAGTGGCTGGAAACAACCAATCTTCACCTTTGTGTAGATGACACGGTCATCTATGTACAAGCTAGGTTACAGCAAGAAGTAATTAAAACACTAAAACATAAATTACTAAAACTTGATTCGTGGTGCAATGTCAACAAAATAACAATCAATGTAAAAAAGTCAAAGACTGTTTTCTTTACCACAAACAAAACAATTGACAAAAATGACACGTGAACTAGCGGGGGAAGCCGCGAGAGCAAGTTGACACCTACAAGTACTTGGGATTAACCCTAGATAAACACCTAAATTATAATGAATGCATAGAGGGCATTATCCCGAAAATAAACCACAAAATCTGGTTACTATCCAAGATTAAGTATTACATGACAGAAAGCATGGCCATCAAGGTCTTCAAATCTCTGGTGCACCATATTTTGACTCTGGGGATGTAAACTTCATGGGAGGTAGTAAGGCACAACTGTATAAACTGCAGAGACCCCAAAATAGAGCACTAAAAATGTGCCTAGGGAAGAGTAAACGCTTCCCAACGCAAGAGCTGCATAAGATAGCACAAGTTAAATTCCTCCAAAACAGGCAACAGGATCACCTAAAATTGTATGCATACAACTAATCTCGAACCAAAAAAAACAGGAGGTGATAAACAAGGTGCAGAAGAAGCAACAATGGTCTTTACTAGCAATGGTAAAATCAAAATGCAGCGCATATATATGATCGCAGTGTAGCTAAAATGAGTGGCAATGTTTGGAATAGACTGCTAGCTGCAACACGAAATGCAGAAAACATATCAGTGTTTAAGAAACTACTATAAAATAATGTAACCTAGAAATACGGATGATGTTTAAATGGATTAACACAAAGTATATTGGAAGCTGGATTTGGACTGTTTGCAATCTACAAACACTTACAAGCCATAAACAAGAAGCAAGAAAACCTAAATTATTACTAAAACTAAATTCCAAAGATTACTAGTGCTGCCCAGCGGTGAAAACAAGTATTAACACACTTATCCGTTATGAGTAGGGTAAATAAATTCACCACAAACCACCCCCCCCCCCCAAAAAAAACCCATTATTCATACGTTGTCAATACGCGGACTGTACGTTTCCGCCGGCTCGACGTAAGGCCCTGTCACACTATGATGTATTGCCTTAGCGTATGCCGATGTATCTGATTTTGGGCAAACACGTTGGTGTACGTCGAGATACAGTATGGGTATGTCAGGTTACACTGGTATGCGCTGTCAAATGCCAAGGCACCGAAAAAAACTGAGCATGTTCAAAATTTTCAACATACGACAACATGTGTCTTATACATTAGGCATATAACGTATATAATAGCCCTGTCACATTACGACACATTGCGCAGGCACGTGGCCAATGGCTAGAATCACTTTCAAATGTCGACGCGGGAGGCAAAGTTGGACATATACATACCGTATGGCCAATGTGCCTCCTGGCGAAGGTACGCTCGCAGAACGCCGGTGAACGTTATATGCATAATTCGATCGCCAGAAGTATACCTTATACATTACATACGTCAAGACACGGACATAAAACCCCAAGAAACAAACTTAAGGGCCAGACACATGACTTGGCTCTTCCATGTTTATAAAGTTATGGTGCACAGGGGCGTAGCTAGACCTTTAATGATGTGTACTCCTAATTTCGGCATGGGGTTTAGGGGGCCGCTTAAACTTAAGCTTGTGGATTTTACACATTTCAGACTTGAGTTTTCGACACTCCGGACTACTATATGCCTCCTCTCTCTCTCTCTCTTTATTATTTTTTAATTTTGTTGTTGACAAAACAATGTGGACGTTTTGGCGTACGCGCGTATGCCTAGCTACGCCCCTGGTGCAGAAACGCAAAACATACTTTGTACATACATTAGACATACGTTATCCATACGTTGTCAATACACAGAGTGTACATTTCCGCTGGCTCTCCATCCGACTGACGTAGGTCAATGTGGTGCTACATAGTGAACAACATTTGTCTAATGGTGTCTAATGGTGCTGTCACATTACGAAGCATCGCGCCAACGTACGCTGATGTATGTGATTTTTGGCCACTACGTCGGGATACAACACTTAGCGTTAGGCGCTCGTTGGTATACATCAATGTATATCGATGTTCATCGAGATACGGCGTCGTGTGTCGGCAAAGTTCTGTGCATGAACAAAACTTTCTACGTACGACGTTTGACAAGGTGTGGATTTTACGTGGGCCATACTTTATGTATGCGTTAGGCGTACGTCGATGTACGTTAGACAAATGATGTTCACTACGTTGCACTATATTAAAGGCAGTGGGAAGGTACAGTCTGCATACTGACAACGTATGGATAACGTACATCTGACGTACGTCTAACAAACATTTTGCATTTCTCCAGCGTGTCTTGATGTAAGAGGCGTAGTTCTGGCGATCGAATAACGTATATAACATTCACCGGCGTTCTGCGAACGTACCGTGAGCGTAATTCAAGCTTTTTTCGCCAGGAGGCACGTTAGCCATATGTTGGTTATATGTTGGCTATACGCTATGTATACGGGATGTATACGTCCAACTTTGCCCCCCGCGCCGAAAGGTTTGACGCATCTCGACATAAAAAAGTGATTTTATGCATTGGCCGTGCACTGGCGAGATGTGTCGTAATGTGACAGGGCCATTACATATAAAGCACATGTTGTCATACGCTGACAATTTTGAACATGATATTCAGATAAGTCCATCAAATTCAGATATGAACTAGGAAATATGTGTTTTGCAGCTTTCCCGTTACTTTCATAATAAAACGAGTATGGGAAATATGTCATCCACCTGGTTTTAAACGTCATAATCTATCCTAATATAACCTGGTATTAATGGATTTAGTCTTCAACCGTAATCACATTGCATTATCAACAAAATCACATCTTTAATACGAAAGGTAAAAAATTATCAATCTAACTGCCAATAATTTGTGTGTGTGTGTTTGTGTGTGTGTGTGTGTGTGTGTGTGTGTGTGTGTGTGTGTGTGTGTGTGTGTGTGTGTGTGTGTGTGTGTGGTAAATATGTTTATTCTGCTGAAAAGGAGTGAAATGGCGGTTGAGTGAAGACAGGCGCACCACCAGCTGAGGACAACTACACAGTAATTTAGCATATCACATGACACACACTATCATCTAAAGGAGCAGGGGGCTGGACCAAGGGTTGGTGAATACCCTTTCACTGATATTCATGATATTGGACTGTTGTCAATAGATAATAATGATGTTTTGGCTAAGTTCACAAAACAAACAACAAGTAAACGGCATGTGACAGTTGGACATTTGAGTTGGAATTGGAGGAAAACATTACACATACGACTGGTTAGGTATGTAGAAACAACACCTAACTACCTATTATAAGCACTGACTGTGGAGTAGAGTACAGGAGAGAAGAAACTAGTTAATTTAAAATGCACTAAGAATTTGTGAGGCTTTTAGCAGAAGTAAACAAACAGCAAGTAACAGCGAGGAATGACAATAATGGGGCACGAGTGAAGACATGAGTGTCACCAGCTGAGACTAAGAATAACTACACAGTAATTTAACATCTTGCATGGCACATACTGTCATCTGATAAGGAGCAGGAGACTGGACCAAGGGTTGGTGAATACCTTTTCATTGACATTAGGAGTTGGCCTGTTATCAATAGATAATTAAGACTTATTGGTTAGACTCACAAAACGAATGGCGAGCAAGCAGTGTGTGACAGTGTCAGTGCTAGTGATATCTGAATTTGAATTATTGGAGGAAAAATATTACACATTCGACTGGTTAGGTATATAGGAACTACACCTAACTACCTATTGTAAACACTGCTGTAGGATATGTGAGAGGAAATTAGTCTATTTAAATTAAAATAAAATAAACACTTTTGGAAACTTTACCAGAAGCAAGCACGGCGAATAACCATTAACTACGTGTAACCATTAACAAGTTTTGAATCGGAGTTTGGAAATTAATGTGTACAATTTGTGAAGACTCTGCTGGAAGTGGGTAAACAATGTGTGACAGCATGTGACAGCATGTGACAGCATGTGACAGTGACATTGTGTGACCGACGTCTGGAAGTTTGAACAGATATTGGGTGACCACGCGGTTGGAAAACAATAGTACGGCTGATTGACTTAGCCTAACTCATGTCAGCCTGAGGCAAATAGCAAACTCAGATATAAATTTAATTTGTGAGAGCGCCACTCATCCATGATGTCACAAAAAACTGCTCGTGAGAAATCCAGGACGCGTGGTAAGGCCACAGTGGGATGAGCTTCTTCAATCCACAATACTGCCCCATTCTCACCAGTAACTGGGTCACCCATCAGGTCACCACACAAAGCACATGAAGCGATAGCTGACTCAGCACTTACCCAGATCTTAGCGAGGTTTGATAGAATAGGGCAAGGATGGATGCCAACATTAGTGAGGTAAAATCGATGGCCGGAGAGACAGCTGCCAAGGTAGCAATGTTGTCGGTTCTGTTAGTAAATAGCAACCAGGAAACAGAAAAAGACGGTGGTCTCTCCGCATCATCAACCACGATCTAAAATTAACACGGCAGTCTAACAAACTATTGTCCGAGCAGGTGAATGAGTTGGAGAATAATGCAAAGATATGTAACATTAGACTGGATGGGAAGGAAGAAGATGAGACAGAGGACCTGAAAGTTTACATGACGGATCTGATCACATTTCTTAGCCCCACAAGTGTTGGGATGCCAGACATAGGAGCAGCATATGGGATCGGTAGGAAATTACCAAATCGCCCATCCATATGCAAATCAAGCTACCTCACATAGGAATGCTCACACGGCCACCAGACCCAAACCAATCATGATCATATTCAAGATGGTATTTACTAGAAACGCCTTCTACTTTGCTCGGGCCAAGCTAAACAAGTCAGATCGATATGCTGGCATCTACCTTCATGATGATGTGACCCAGACCATGCGCAAGTGCCATGAGCAATTCCGGTCAGTGGCAGTACTTGCAAGAAGTAGTGGTGCAGAAGTTAGAGTGCACAGCGATGGCATTGTGATAGATGGTCACAAATTTAAGCGCGCTACCACCCTCCCAGAAAAGTTCTCACTATCCAAGGCTAGAACAGTTGAGATACATGAGGAACTTTACTTCCACTCAGAACACTCATTCCTATCCAACTTCCACATTTCGCCGATCACTGACCTATCATCTCAATCACTGGACTCTGTAACAGCAAGTAGACTAGCCTGCTAAGTGCACCATCAATCTACTATTTGGGTTATGTAGTCCGCTGATCCAAACCTTATTTGAGTTCTAATCTGCCAATTACCTATTCGACTGCCTTTTACATGTATAACCAGCATACATAATCAGTGTATGAGCCTGGATACACACACTCATATATGTCAAACTCTGTGTGTATATGCCCTTCTGGTTGTGATCAGTGCTGGCACCTGACCTTACCACTGGACACAATTAAGGCACTACTGTATATGACTCTGATCCCATCTGTATGTACTCAATGCTCTATACGTTATTGGCAAACACTGTGACCTCTGACCTGCTCCACGGGTCACACGGTTTAATTTTTACAGGTTATTATATATACGATGGGCATACATTGACAATCTGCACTACCAGTACTACCCTTACTTATGTACAACTACTGTGAACCTTGATTCTGCTTCGGAACCTGCTATTGGGTTATGTCAGTCCACTGGCCCAAACCTTTGATCTGGTTTGGATCTGCAAATTGCCTATTTGACTGCCCTCTATAAGCATGGTCTGCTGGAGCAAACTTGACTGGTCTGCCTCAAGAGGCACAAACTCCCGTCAGAATTATAAATTTCTCCTTGTACCTTACCCTTCATGCGTAGCGTATGTCGAATATAAGAATTATATATATATAAATTGGCAGCGCTGCATGTTTTTATTATTTGTTATCTCCCCTATGCTAATACTATAAGATTTGGTGTGGGACTATTGGTGCCACCGTCATTTCCGGCGCCACCGTCACTTCCCATTCGCAGAGCACTATGCATGGATGCCAGACTATTTGTCCATGTGCCCTTGTTGCTGTGACCACCTTCAAGCGCAACCAAAGCACTATTATGTAAACAACTTTGTTTCAAACTGTATATAGTCATGCCTCTATATGCTAAGGGTAGACCTCTGACCCGAGCTCACAGGTAACACTGCTTCATATTTGTATGTTAGAAATTGATGGACAAATATTGACAATTATTTAAATGCTACTACTGTGCACCTCAATTCCCAGTGCTGATGGAGTGGTCAGCATGAGCTTCATGCTGATGGAAGGGCCAGGCTCAACCTTTGGAACTGGTATGCCTGATATGGCACATTCACAGCAGTCCTTAATCTGTTGTTATGCTGACCCTGGCTTGGGCCTTCGCTTGATTACCCAAACACCAACTGCAGCTAATGTCAATACCCAACTACCAATATGCGAGTGGTGACACTATCTATCATTGACCACACTCAACTATTACCGATCCCTGTCTAATTGTCATATATCATCAAGTCAAACAACATTAACAAGAAGCTATTAAGTAGACCCTACACTAATTAACCAGCCCCCTGTTACATGATACACTAATATCATCCCCCCCCCCCCTCCACTGACATAACCGCAACCAAAACTGAAGTCAGCCTAAGCCAACAACCACCACCACATCATGGCTAAAAGCCAAATATCAAGTTTAACTAAAGCTGGATGCCCGCTAGGCGATAGTACTGGGAAAGCATCCACGCCAAACAAAGAATACACTGTACACCATGACATAAGTAAATACACAACCACATTCACACTAACTGGGGGTGGGGGGGGGTCCTTTGGGGGATGGGGAGGACCGAATTTTCAGGGACGGGGGCAGACTGATGGTGGCCTGTGGCCCTTGGGACAGTGTCATCTGGGCGCACTTCCTTTGACAGATCTGAATGGCCTCCCAGGACTCACGATTGGCCACCTAATGTACATAGCCTCACACAGATTAACCAGCTAAGAGCCGACCTACCCAGGCCTGGTTTTGATGTCTTCACTATCTCAATAGAACCGTTGAAGACAGACTCACAACTATACCAAGTTACCAATTTATAAAGGCTGATAGAAAAACAAAGCAACTTAGTGGGCAGACCAAAGCGGGTGGTGGACTAGGTATTTACTTCAGCAAGATCTCTATGTTGATGCAGGTAAACATGCTGAGCATAACCTATCAAATAGCAATATTGAGTTACAGGGGGCTGTAGTCACCAGACCCCACACAAAACTAATACTCATCGGCAACGTACATATAGACCCCGAAATGGCAACCTAAATGAAGGAATTGTGCAAATAAGTAACTCTTTGAATAATATAGCCAATATCGATAAATATGAGATACCCCTCATTGGCGAATTCAATGAAGAATATAATAGTAAGAGGCCTATGATGGGAGGGATAATAAAGCAATTTGCACCTGAACATGAGTTGCAACAAATGATCCAGCAGCCAACCAGGGTAACTAAAACCACTAACAAAACAATAGACCTGGCACTTACCAATATCAAACATTGTACAAAGGCTGGAGTCCTTAACTATAACATAAGCAACCACAAACCAATATTCATAATGAAGAAAAAGATAAGAAATGACAAAAGAATCACCACCCACTGGGGATGCTCTTATAGGAACTGCAATTTTAATTAATTGGCTGGCACACTCGAAGAAATGAACAGTGCCAAATTTCTGGATATGAGGGACCCCAACCTATGTTGGGATATGCTAAACACAACAATAACTAATGCAGCTGACAGGCACTGTCCCCTAACGGAGATCACCACCAGAATCACCATGGGAGGTTACCTTAATGACAAACTACTAGAGCTTCAAAAGGATAGAGATTACTTTATCCAAAGGTTTGAGAAAACAAAAGATCCAGGGGATGAATTTATAGCTAAATGTATGGTCAGAAAGGCTAGGAGTGAAGTAAGGAAAGCCAAAGCAAGGTATTATCAAGTCCAGATAGACAAATATAAACAGAATGAGAGAAAATGTTGGTATGAAATAAACCAAATCGAACCTAAAAACAAGACAAGAGTAAGTGGCCTTACAAGTGAAGAGACTGGTATCAAAATCTCAGATGAATTATTAGCACAGGAAATCAATAACTATTGCATAGATATAGGTGAGAAACTAGCCAATAAATTCAAACAGAAGGATGATCAACACAAAACCTTCCAGGCCAAACTAAATAAAGAAAAGTATGACCTCCTGGAAACCACCCAGGATGAAATCCTTGATAGAACTAACAAAATACCGGTCTACAAATCATTAGGTATGAAGGACATCCATACCACTTTGATAAAAAGCACAATCACAACACTGAGTGCAGAATTTACACATTTATATAACCTAATAATCAGCACAGGCATCTTCCCTGATTACTGGAAAGTAGCCACAGTGACACCCGTACCTAAAGTCAACATCCTCATGCATAAAATAGAAATAGCTCGGCTAGGAAATAGAGTGCATAGCTTCCTCACAAATTACCTCAGCAATAGAAAACAATACACAAAACTAAGTGATACCAACTCAACCACCCGAGAAATGAAAACAGGAATTCCACAGGGTTCCACTCTGGGACCCCTGTTTCTAATATTGATAAATGACCTACCTCTAGTTTCCAACAAAGCATCTTTCACATTATTTGCCAATGATGCAGCATTAACAATACATAATAATGACCTTGCCATAGCTGCAACCGAGGCTGGAATGGTGCTGGATGGAGTGAACACATGGTGCAATGAGAATAAACTAACACTAGATGGCACTAAAACTGAGTACATAATCTATGGAACCAAAGCCAGGAAGGTGAGGGCGCGGGCAATACAACTGCAGATGGGTGGCTTGGTGCTCCGTGAGGTGAACTACTATAAGTATATAGACACAACTCTCAATGCGACTCTAAGTGGTACCCAACAGCTGGCAAGACTTAACCAAACACTGGCACTAAAAATGAACACATTCAGAAAAATAAGGACCTATGTAAGTGAGAATACTGCACTGCAGCGGTACAAGTCAACAATATTACCAATTATAGACTACAATGATATCATCTATGGATTACTAACGAAGCAGCAAGAGACCAAATTACATAGAATGCAAAACCGAGCTCTCAGAACAGTATTCCAAGGCAAGATACTAAGTGTGGTTGAAATGCATAGCAGAGCAGGGCTGAACACTCTGGATGTACGTAGGAACCTACACCTAACTACGCTGATGTATAAACGTGCAAGTGATGACAAATACATAGATCGCACAACCAGGGTAACGAGAAGGGGGACATCGACCCTACTCTGGGTGCCCAACCCTAATACAAATAAGTTAATCAGAGCTCCGATTTACAAAGGAAGTGTCATGTGGAATGAACTCCCAACCAAAACCAGAGAATCTGTCCGATCCTTGCCTTTAAAAATGTGTACAGAGCTCACCTGGTTATTCAGGCCCAAAACCTGGCACTGCAAATATATAATGCGACCTACTGAACGACCCATTGACTTCGCCCTCTCTCATGCCTGCTCTCTCCCTGCCTGTTCGCCCCCCTGCCCATGGACCCCTCCCCCCACCATCCACATTTGACAAACAACTATTATAACTCAATGACATAATAACATTCAAGACCCACTACGACCACTGAATAACTACATCGTCAACCAGCAATGCACACAATATATCTATAGATCTATACACCTATATAATTTTAAACACTGAAAACATTAAAATAAAAAATCACTTTGGAGTACATACTAACAGCCCCAGAATTTAAGCTGAATATCTATGGTTAAATAAGGCAAACTTTGGCTTCGAACATTGTATGGTGTCCTCAGATTATGAAACCTTAAACCTCACAAATAGATGCAGCCCAAGTGGTTGGGCAGGTAGTTTTGTGTATGTGAAATGATGACATTTGCAGACAAACAAAACAACACATCGAACAGGTAACATATGATGATACTATCAGACAAGCCATTTGGATATTGTTTTAGACAATGCTCATCTTGTATAGCAATTACCACAAAGTTAAATACATTTGATAAATGTTACTGTATTTTATTTAATCAAGATTGTCAAGATTTGGGTAATTTAACCAATTCCACTTTGGCTGATAATAACGATAATATCCCCCAAATATAGTTTGTGATTTGATGCGATACATTTTACTATCACCATCGCCATCTGTTCACCTGCTATCGCGATTTGGGACATATACAGATCAAAATGTTACTCCGGTACTTATTGTCATTGGTCTAAGATATGAATTTTAGAGAGTACAATTAGACTTATGCTGATAAGATAGGGTTCTGAAACAGGGTCATGTAAGCACAAATAGTCCACACTTGGCTAATGGTACCATACATGGAAGGTGGGATGGGAGCATCGAATATGTGGAAGTCTTTCACTTTGTTAATAACCCTTTCAATTAGGACCCTCTCAACCTCTTCTGGAAACAGGTGACTCCATTCTTCCACGAGATCGAACATAATGACCTTGACTCCAAGAGGAGCTACTAAATCCTGTATGGTGAATCCTCTACCAACCAGCCACGTGGCACCCTTATTGTGCTTCCTTTGCAGAAATCCTGAAGACTCAAGCAACTCTACATCAGTTATTTTTCCATGATGCAGCAATGAAACAAAGCCTACTTGACCAGAAGGTGTGCATGCAAGCAATCCCTTGAGCATGGGTGGGTCCTTATAACGTGAGGATCCTTCAGATTGTAAGGCAAGCGAAGATGGCTTTTCTGTCTTGATTTCAAATGCATCAATGATCCACTCGAGATGAGGATATTTCTCCTTCGTTAAGACTGGCATTGTTCGCTGAATTTCAGCCTCTGTGGGCCAAATGTTTATTTGACTGAACTTACAGTACATGTAGTTTAACCACGACAACCAAATATGGTTCACAGAACGCTTGCTTATGCGAAACCGAAAGGCAAGGTCCTCTTCGAGAAGTCCTAGCCGCAATCTTATCAGTACTAGCAGGAACTCATCCTTCAATTCAAGTTTATGAGACTTTGAGCTAGTCTTTCTATTTGTCTCACTGTCCAAATTGTCACCGCGAAATATATCTATTCCCTTCTCGCCCGGGTCGAGTTCTGTGAAACAGTCCTCTAGTTCGTCCGAAGAATGAAATCCAGTATAGAATGCTACTAGCTTATCATCGCCAATAATTTGTTCCAAGCTGAATCCGTATTTATTGCGCTTTTCAGCTTGGAGAAGCTCTTTGAGACAGTCACGCTCCTTTTGAAACAACTCTGCCGCTTGTCGCTGAACACTTAGCTGGTACTTTAATTCGGCAACCTCTTTCTGCAATTCAATTATTTGCTGTTCACATCGATTGAGTTGGAATTCATCTTCACACACAGACACTGGCCCTGCCACATCCCTGTGGGCATCACTATTGCGCGCTAGCGCTTGGCTTGCTTTTGGCTCATCTGCACATGAGAAAATACTGGGAGTGGCATTTGATTTCAGGAATCTTCTGCCTTTTCTCGAGGTTAAGAAATCAGACTTCAGGAAATGTCTGGAACATATTTTGGTGTGCCTTGAGATTGTAATTTTATCACCAGGTCGTCTATTGATTTTTTCAACCCACGCATTGAGACGTCTTCGATTAGTCAGTGGAATAGAATGGAATGTGATCACTCGGTCTCCTTCAACCAAGTACCCAGTCCTACAACATCCAGGAACACAACAGCTGGCTTTGCTTTTATTTAAACGTCCCTTTACTGGTGGTAGTCCACTAACGTCCATTTTGAAAAAGTATTACACCTGAAGTAGAAATAACACAAAATCACTTAATGTTAAATGTATTTCAAAGTTTACCATAAAAGACGAGTAAATAATATATTTCACAAGTAAATAATGTTAGAAAATTCACTAAATTATTTCAATATTCAATAATGTTAAATGTATTTTATACTATAGTCTAATATAAAGGACAGATAAATCATATGTCCACCCCGATTAAATCATGGTACCTCTAATAACCATAATTTCATGTATCATAGAACAAAAATAAGATCACAAAAATGTTGAAATATTACAAATATGTTGAAATATCACTAATATGTTGAAATATCACTAATATGTTGAAATATCACTAATATGTTGAAATAAATTTATAATTACACATATTAATTGCAAACAATTCCTTGATATATTATTTAATGGTATGCCTAAACAACAGGTCAATTTCAATACATTTAAAGGGAAGCGGTATACCTCTTTGGGAAAACAAACAAACTCAGAATAGTTCTAATTTGTACCACAGGGTGGTGCCTGCTTAGTATTGAACTATATTTGATTTAATGTAAAATATATGTTAGTACAATTACATTGCATAATTCAATCAGAAACACATATAGAAGGGAAATGTTTTTTGTTATTGAATGTAAAATAAGTAGTGGACTGTATGGGGTTTGAACCCACAAGACCAAACAACTTCAGATTTCAAGCTCAACACCCTAACCACTAGACTACAGAGGCCACATATAGACCTATTTCATGTGATGTCAGCATGGGTATCTAGGTCACTGCATGCGCCTTTTGGCTGTAGGACGACACACTGTCACACTGCAAACTCAGTGGCTATGAGCAATCTTCATAGAGCAAAGGTGAAATATCTCTAAAACCACACCACTTAGAAACAAACTGCTTGGAAAACATATAGAAAACATATTCAATGAATAGATTATATTAAATTTATATGGTTAGGGTTCTGTATTTCTATTCATTTTGAATTAAATAGACGTTTTACTCTGCACATACCGACAAACTAAATGCATTGTCAATGGCCATGAGCAATCTTCATACAGAAAAAGTGAAATATCTCTAAAACCACACCACCTAAAGACAAACCGCTTGGTACACATATAGAAAACATATTCACCGAATAGATTATATTAAATTTATATGGTTAGGTTTCTGCATTTCTGTTAATTTTGAATAAAATAAACGTTTTGCACTGCGCATACTGGCAAACTCAATGGCAGTGTGCCTTCGTTCTGCAGCCAAGCTGCGTGCGCATACACGATGTTAGTAAACATTGAAATAGGTCTATAGCTGGTTGTCTCAGTTCAGGCTATTTGTATGTACGATGTCATATATACAAGATGTATGTATGTATGTGTGTGTGTGTGTGTGTGTATGTGTGTGTGGATGTATGTATATACCATGTGTATATATTTGACGTATATTATATACTAGTGCATTCGCAGTAGGTTATTCGCAGAGTTACTTTGCTCTGTGAATTAGGAGAAGAATGATTACTACTGTATGTGTCCCAAGAGAAGCATGCTACCCAATAGAAGCACAGCCCCCATTTCAAGATTGAAAGCACACACAAATTTACGATTATATTCAGACTGAATGCACATAAAATAAGACAATGCTACTTTATTTCAGAAGGCACAACAAAAACAAATAAAAATGTACAATCATATTCAGACTGAATTAGCCTGAATTAGCAGAAGAACGATTACTACTGTATGTGTCCCAATAGAAGCCTGCTACCCAATAGAAGCACACCCCCATTTCAAGATTGAAAGCACACACAAATTTTCCATCATATTCAGACTGAATGTACATAAAATAAGAGAATCCCACTTTATTTCAGAGGCATGACAAAAACAAATCCATGAAATTCTTTAACTTTGAATAGACGTCCATCCACGTGTCTGCACTTGCGCGTCTATTGGAACATATATATATCAGGGCTGAAAGTGGTCTCCGGGAAAAAAAAGTGGAAATACTGATTTCTCCCATAGGTTTAGCACTGTCAGGGAATCGCGGAAAATTCCCGGAAGTCGGGTTTCATACATATATGTTTGAAGCCCGTATTAGTATACACTGATGGTGCTGTAGTGTAAAACAACGTATTAGTATACACTTATAGTGCTGCGGTGTCTGAACAATGTACCAGTATACACTTATAGCTACAGGAAAAATCGCGGAAATCCGCAAAATCGAGATCTTTCATCCCTGATATATATATGGTATTCGCAGAGCTGCCGGAGCTACTCAACAAACGTCCTCCCGTTGTGAGTAGATTATGCTAATTGCTGGACCCGGATGTGCTTCCTTCTCCCTGGGCTACGAGTAGCCAGAGGCATAGTACCGAGGTAAAAAATATATATATATGTAGTCTAGTGGTTAGGGTGTTGAACTTGTAATCTGAACTTATTTGGTGTTGTGGGTTCAAACCCCATACAGTCCAAAGCTTTTTGACATTCAACAATAAAAAAGTGTTGGCAGGTAGGCATGTCAAATTCACAACAGCTGCCAGCTACAGTCCCAGCCTCAGAGACCCCCCCCCCCACCCCCACCCAACCTGACCTCAGCACTGACCTGGTTTTGGTGCAGCGAGTCCACTACCCGCTGCACCAGCGGGTAGTGGACCCCCACACATATGTGGACTCCCCACACATATTTGGTTCTATAAACATAACAACTAAGAATGGTTGTGCTTGGAGAGCATTTGTCGGAATACGGTTCCCGTCGCCAAGAGCTATACCGGGCCCGTTTAAGCAATGTGGATTAGAAATTGTGAATGAAATAAAGCGCTTACTATATAATTAGGTACTGACAGTGAAACGAAAAAAATCCAGAAGTGGTGAGCAAATGCTCCTATTTTTGTCAGTGGCTAGTTAAAATTAACACTCAGTCCTTTTTTCGGAATTGGAGTATCTACTAAATAGTGTGCCAAATTTGGGGAAGATCTAAACATTGCTTTAAGTACAGTAAAAATTCAAAGTTTTATTTAAATCAATAAGTTTGGTTTCAGACACTTATCATTTGTATTGCACCTTTAGATATATATATATCTTTTTATAGTATTATTGTTACAGCAAATATGCATTAGTTCCATATATATATATGCTATGTGGGCTAATTCTAAAGCAGATCAAAGTAAGTTGGAACCACACTGAGTATTCAAAGACCTATGAAAAAGATTATATTTATTTGGTTTTGGACACTTTGCTTTTGCATGTGCAATCAAAGTGCACTTTTTCACATTTGTAGACGTAATACTGCTAATGTAATGTGTGTTACTTTCAGATGATGTGCACTGTCATTTGATACATAGGAACATACAACCATTGGCTGAGCTACAGTCAACATTTAAAGATTTATCAAATTGATATTTTTGGTTTTCTGACAATTAATCTTTACATGTTCAATCAAAATTTGTTGTATATTTTTGAATATAATATTGCTACTAATAATATGTATTAGTGTCAGAGAATCAGTATTCTAATACTGCGCAGTCTTCAATGCGTTTTCAAAGATTGACAAATTGAAATATTACATTTAAAGATTATGTTTACATGCAAAGAACTTATTCACATTTTAGTATGCGGGTACCTTTTACTTATCTACTGAACAGATAGATGTCTGAACAAAGGGCTATTACACTATTATGAATATGGGATGTATTTAGCACTTATTCAGTCTTGTCTGTTTTTCACGAAAATATTATGCTTTGAAAATGTTTCTTTGGACAATTACACTAATTAGAATTCAGTAATGTCAGAAATCCAGCCGCGAAATAAGATCAGTGATAAGTGGAACATTTCTGAGTCAAGCATAAGACTGACATTGGGTAAATCTGGGCCACATTCAGGGTCCGTCTCGGAGGCGCCTCGGAGATAGCCCTGACGTCATGCTGGTCTGAATGCATTTAGCTGGCGGCTGCCTCGAATATGGCGGCCTCCATAGGCAGTGGCCATTTGCAATGGAAAAGCTGTGCTGTGATTGGCTGAAACCATTGAATATGGTGGCCATTTTCGAGGCGCTTTTTGTCTCCTATATGAAAAGGGAGGCGTCTCCGTGACGCACCCTAAACACAAATAGGCCAAAAACCATCAGGGAGACGTCTCTGCGACGCACCCAGAACGCGGCCTATGTTTAGTACTAGCTGCTAGAAATTAATGTGGAATCATTAAAAAAAAAAAAAAAAAATCAATCATCAAGCAAACAGAAAGAACGACACAACTAACAACTACATATATTAGGCACGTGAAAAACACGCCTCTTTCACGGTACTCGCTTGTTCCACGGTGCGAGCGCGGAGCACTGCGCAGTGCACCCCTGACTATCTTTTCCCATTTCACTTGCAATCCGTATCTTAGGACTACCAGGAATGCAACAGATGCATGATATAGTTCACATTTTGCTCCACTGCTACATCCAAAAATATTTGCTGTCCGTTTTATAGAAGTGCCAAAAAATCTTTATTCAAATTTATGTCTGTTTAAGTTACTGGAATGCTACCTGAAGGTAAGTTTTAATATTTTTTAAATTAGTTTATTTTGTTTCTTCATATACTTCTCCATATTAGGGTGTAATTTGGTGTCATTTTGAGGACCGGAACATTGATTTTGAGGGCGGATAAAAAGGTGTGTCTGGTAAGTATACTGGATTGACATGCCACCCACGACTCAGGCTCAGCTTGTTCCACGGTGTGTGCGCGGAGCACTGCGCGGTGCACACATGACTATCTTTTCCAATCTCATTCATTTCATTAATAAAATAGTGTGGAAATAGAGTATTCAGGGATGAAAGTGATCTCCGGGAAAAAAAGCGGAAATGCTGATATTCTCCCATAGGTTTAACATTGTCAGGGAATCGCGGAAAATTTCCGGAAGTCAGGTTTTAAATATATTGGTATATGCTGAAAGTGCTGCACCGTTTGAAGCATGTATTAGTAGTGTACGCTGATAGTGCTGCAATGCTTTGAGCATTTATTACTATTAGTAGTGTACGCTGATAGTGCTGCGGTGTCAGCACCATCAAAGAAGAGGATAATAATAATAATAATAATAATAATAATAATTAGTATACGCTGATAGCGTTGCGGGATTGAAAAATCCCTGAAATCCGCGGAATCGCGGAGATCTTTCATCCCTGAGTATTTGTATTGTCATTTCCTTAAGCTTTCCAATGACACAAAGTTTTTGAAAATCGGTTAAGAATTGAGAAAGTTGTGGTATTAAATTGTGGGAAATCCCTGAGATGCCCAGATGGGTCACAGAATTCAACTGGTTTTCCATTGAAACAATGGAACAAAATTACCCATAAAAAACGCTTTATAAAGTGCCACAACTTCCTTGACAATTGTCACAGGATGATGATTTAGGTATCATTAGAAAGGACTTCACAATCCCTTTGCAATGATGTTTGTTTGTTGTTGTTTTACGTCCTAGCAACATCTAAGGTCATATCAGGACGGGTACCGACTTGTGACAGTGCGCACTCATGGCGACTTTATAGTGCTGTCCCACTGGGAAACCAGGCCGCCGGCACCATGACCTGGTATCCCACTCAGTCACATTATCCTGACACTGAGCACACCAGTCCTTGCCCTATCCTAATAATGCCGAGCGCCTGGCTAGGAAGCGACAAGTATCAATTTTAAAGTCATTGGTTTGACTCGACCGGGACTCGAACCCACGACCCCACGATCTACCAGCATGCAATGATGTATTTTATGTTGGAATCTGTTAAAGGGAGGAGATATTCGTTGCCGGGAAAACAAACAAACTCAGAATAGTTCAGATGTGTGCCACAGGGGTGGTGCATGCTTAGTACTGAACATTTCCACTTGGTGGTGCACAAGAGAGTGACCTAGATTGTTGTGCTGGGTGAGTGGAGAGAAGGGAGGGTAATACTGAGGTATTTTCAATCTTCTTTAGAGTAGTGCAATGAGGAAATATATTTGCGTAATGTAAAATATATGTTAGTACAATTACATTGCATAATTCAATGAGAAACAGATATAGATGAAAAACTTTTTTTTGGTGTTGAATGTAAAAAATGTTCTGCAGTAGGTGAGGTTTGAACCCACCCCACCAAACAACTTCAGATTACAAGTCCAACACTCTAACCACTAGGCCACAGAGGCCACACATGGTTAGTACTCTCAGTTCAGGCTATTAGTGAATACATGATGCCACGGTCTGGCCATATATGGGCATGTCCTAATTTCGCGAGAACGAGGCCACTTCCGGTTGTAGGTAAACAAAGACTATAACACGTAGAAACAAGCAGGGGCCGTATTCATGAGCTCGGGCCCGCAATAAGTGAAATTTATTCAAATTAACCCTAAATCCGAAGCGAAATTAACGCTGACGCCGTAACAGCGACGTCAATATCCATACTGTCCAACGTTAACCAAACATGCCGCCGCCGTGGCCGCCGAATCGGCGTGAATTTCTTATGCCCAAATCTATTCAATGTGATCATATTTGATAGATTTACATACGCAATAAGTGAAATTTATTCAAATTAACCCTAAATCCGAAGCGAAATTAACGCTGCTGCCGCAAAGGCGGCGATATTAATATTTTCGAATCGACGAATCTAAACCAGATTGTGTTGACATAAGTTAACATAAGTGCATGATGTTAACTTATGTTTTTTTCCCGAACATCTCAGTTCTCTTGACAAAGTAGGGAGAACTGAGACTAATAATTATGTGAGGTCTCTGTGGCCTAGTGGTTAGAGTGTTGGACTTGTAATCTGAAGTTGTTTGTTGGTGTGGGTTCAAACCCCATACACAGCAGAACCTTTTTTACATTCATCAACAAAAAAACGTTTTTTCATCTATATCTGTTTCTCATTGAATTATGCAATGTAATTGTACTAACATATATTTTACATTACACAAATATATTTCCTGATTGAACTACTCTAAAGAAGATTGAAAATACCCCAGTTTTACTCTCCCTTCTCTCCACTCACCCAGCCATTTTAAAAACAACAGCTGCCAGCTTGTACCAGCCTCAGAACTGACCCACTTCTGGTGGTGAAGTGGGTCCCCTACTCTCCCCACACATATTTGGTTCTTTAAACATAAAACCCAAACAAGGTTGTGCTTGGAGAGCATTTGTCGGAGTACGGTTCCTGTCGCCAGCGACCTATATCTGGCCCCTTTAACTTAGAAATTTTTTGTCACATACCTACAAGGCTACATATATCATAAAATCATGGTACTACAGTTTACGTTCAAGTACAACACGCAACATTAAATGAGTGTGTTTTTCTTAACCTTGTTCTTGTACCTACAAAAGACACTTGTTATAACTTATACTGTATAGGGTCTTTGTACCTACTAAACAATAACATCAACAAACCCTATTATCACTCAGCTAAAAGAAAGGCGGCTCACGCGATACTAAGTAATCGGGAATCTTTTTGGAACTTGGAATTCATCACATCCACGTACCAACTACATCTAAGTGTGGACGTCGAGTTCATCGGGAGGTCTTCACAAGTTCCTTAATTCTGCACTTGTGTTGATTTGTATCAGTTCCTTTCAACGTCTTTCAACATCATGATGTTGATGATGGTCGACAGGAAGCACACACCGACGACCTAGGAACCAGACCAGTGCCGAATGTATAGACGAGTTCGTATGCGCTGAAAACGGTGCAGACAGCAAAACAAATACGCTTGGGCATTGAATTTGCCGATACGTGCAGTGCAAAACTTCGATTTTCTTCAAAATTAATGGAAATACAGAACAATTTGGCACAAATATGGATGCATGCTTGCAATATAATAATATAATGGATATATTTAAGACACAAATATAATTAATGAAGTATTTGGAGCTAAGATGATGATGATTGGTGGTTGCTTTACGCCGTGTCGGTAGCATAGGCCATATTCACGGCGAGCTACAATCAGTCAGTCACTTTACAGGTCTGAGGTTTACACAAAGACCCTATAATACAAAGATGGCTCACTCAGCCTGTACTGTGTAATCAAATTGATCAAACCCACCACTTGGTGCGCTGGCTATTCTCTTGGTTAAACAGGTGCTAGATTATATGTATAAATGTATATTTGAATGTGAAAGATGTGTGATGATGGTGATGCTGATGATGATGGGTATTTGTTCATAGCAATTTCATATTGATGTGTATTCATACTTACCTATCTCATGTATAATATAATTGTATTTGTTTTCATGTGAAACACCAACCAGCAGCTGGCTGATCAAACCCACCACAAGGTGGCACTGCGAAATTTACATTACCATTGGAGAGATAGGGAGTGAGCCATCTTAGTATTATAGGGTCTTTGGTTTACATCACCATTTTAAATTCTTGTTCTAACTAATATGAATAAGCAATGCTTAGGAACGACCCCCCGATATAACTACAGCAAAGTATTTGATTATTGCGCATGATGTATTTTTTTACTCCACTCGCTGTGTTCGATTTGAAATTCTAACAACTCGGTGAGTCGGTTGATCCGAATCGCGGTTGTGATAATCGAATACGGCCATTGTTTCCATGGAATAAACAATGAATATTGCATTTGTGCATCCATGTTTATGCCAAATTGTTCTTTATTTCTTTAAATTTTTAATAAAATCGTTAAGGCGTTAAGCCAATCGCTGTCATCCACCCTGTTTGCTGTGTAGTGAAGTTTGATGATCTATTTCCATTTCCGTTTGCTGGATTTTGATTTCTCGATTATTCAACACGAGTTTACAAATGGCGGCGCCCATAGAGGGCTATTTCCGTTTCCGTTTGCTGGATTTTGCTGATTTCATGTTCCACCTCTATGAGTACAGGTATTGTTTATGCATATATGTACACGTGTTAGTCCTTAGCCTCCCCAGAGGGTGGGTCGGTATTAAAATGTCAAATGTGTCAACATAAACTTGTGTCAAAGAAATATATAACCAATGTTTGATTAAAGTTGCATAGTCTGATGGCGTTTGAATTTGATAGTTATATTTGAGATAAATACCTCAAATTGACCATTATATCCTAATATTCAATAGTCCCAGGTAACTTTAATGAAAAATGGCTAGTTTTGGAGCAATTTGAGCTGAAAGAACCCAAAATAATTTCGACAAGTTTGCCAAAAGTCCTGTGGCTATGACCCAGATGGTCATCTCATGATGACCATGTGATGTGAGATGACCTACTAATCCTGGAACCTGACAGGGCTGTAGGTATTTCTGTTTGGGTTGTGAACATTCTGGGAATGGATTGGTGCCATTTTGTAGAATTTTAATTTGATTTATACCTATCGAATTGACCAAGTAGCATCGAATATCCAACATCACATATGCATCGGTATATTATTGACATTGTCCCAATGGCAGAAATGTCAAAACATCAAACTATGCCATTTTAATCGACGAATGTTTAAAACATTATTTGAAATTACACACTTTGATTAATTATGTCTATAGAATTGACCAAAGCAGCATTGGATATCAAATATCACATATACATTAGTATATGACATCATCCCGATGGCAGAAGGTCAACACCATCAGACTGTGCAATTTTAATCAAAGAATGTAAACAAAAAAGGATTTAAAAAGTGTGGAATGAGCAGGGACGCTCATTCGGATTCATTGCTGGACGTGGTGGGCTACGAGGTTGACCTCGTCCCCCCTTCCCTTGGGCGGAGGGGGTGACACACGAACATGTATATCATATGTATGATGTATATACTAGTCGTATATAAAATGTATGTGTCGCAAGGGCATCTTACAATGCCCACGGAGTAAATACATTTGATATGTGCACTAGTATATATGTCATATATATACAAGGTATGTATATATATGGACCAAAAACTATATATATATAAATTGATCGGCCAATACTAATATATATATATACCATATCAGTTTCTACACTCACCTAGGACAAACTGCACATTATATGATTCAGCTGGGCCTGAGCAATAATCGTTTGACAGGATCCACTGCAATTGTGCAGGTTTCTGGGTTTAATGCTATGATTGCAGCAGCCATTCTGGTTGTGTCTATGTGTTATCGTTTGGACGGGATCCATCGCAAATGCACCGTTCCTCAGCATATGCGTCGGAGGGTGGCCTGGGGTCATATGCTGTGGAAGGCTGCTGCCCTCATAGCGTTAAGCCCAGAACCCGGCACATTTACAATGGATCCCGTCCAAACAATAATGGATGACCAGAACAGTTGCTGCCATCATAGCATTAAACCTGGAAATCTGCATTGCTATCTAATGAATTTGCATTTCTCATGTACATATTATTGCTCTGTTATTATTTACTGTTATGTCATCCATATGTCTGATCTTCCCTCATACCATACATAGTCCTGATGGCAGATGCAATTTTAATTGAAAATGTAAAAATTTCAAAATTTAAATTACCCAAATTGGTTAATTATATTTATAGAATTGACCAAACAGCATTGAATATCCAACATGGAGGAGAGGGGCAACATGCACCTCATTTCCCCTTCCCCTCTATGGCCCTGCAGAGTAGGCCTACTTAGATGTTGCTAGGACGTAAAACAACAACAAACAAACAAGGTCAGGGGAAGCTAATGAGGTCACGAGATTGGCCTAATTGGTTAATGGCCTTGCATAATGAGTGTTTCAAAGTGAGTGTCCAAAGGGGTGAGGCTATAAATTCATTGGTTATTCTGTACACGCTGTCCCAAATCATTAGCTAATACACCAATATCTAAGTTGGATACATAGGATCAAATGTAAGTAGTTGTTTTATTTTTAACAAAATTATATTTCATCGGATCATGCAACTTTAACCATACCCATTTTCCAGCTCTACAGACTCTGACTCGTGGGTGGTTTGTAACCTTTTTTTGTTTGTTCAAATTTGTATTCCAGTTAAATAACATCTTTTTTCAGCACTGAGGCACTGGTCTTCCAGCCTTAACAATTATAGTGCATATGAACTATTTATGGATGAGATGATGCGATGGTATGAACAATATAGACAATAGTAGGTTAAAATGAGGCATTACAAATATAGTGGGATCTTATTTTGTACATGTAGACTGGAGAATAGCCATTTACCTTTAGACTATATCAGTGATTTGATGATCATACCTGTGAGGAAACATTAATATAATGGGCATGACTTGCTGATACAGGTAGTCGTGGATTTTGGATTATGCAAAAAATGGTTGCACGACTCATTTAAATTGTCTTGGGTCAACTATAGCTTTGTCAGTAGTATATGTTTTATTGGTTTATTCAGGTGTTATAGGCTGGTGCGTATACTTTGGTAGTTGTTATTTCTTTTACTCTTTTTGCCAGGGGGGGGGGGGGGGATTTCAGAGAGGGAGAGGGAAGGGAGTGGTTTGGGACTATGTGGGTTGGGACCTTATGGCAGTTACCGGCTGCAGAATTACAGCAATATACAAAGACACTGATGAATCAGCCCAATCTTTGGTTTGGAGATTAAACTTCAGGTGGGACGGTTGTAGAAGCGGGGATCTCTGAACAACATTTAACGAATAGTCGTTGAGGCGGCCCCGGATCACTCCGGCCTAGCGGTAGCAGTGCGCTCGTATCCAGCAGCAGGGGGTTCAGAGGAAGGGATGGGTAAAGGCATGTTCAGCAGTAAGGACAAAGCAAGAAAGCAAAGAAGGAAAAGAGCCCCACCCAAGCAAACAACTCCCTAGATCAGAGTAACCCCAGGAGAAAAGAAGAAAGAGTAGAATAGAGGAAAGAGAAATGAGAAGAGTTGAGTCAAAGGGCTCTGTCTCCTTGCTCTATGGTGACCAGCCAACGAACCGGAGGCATGCCCGGAGTAAGAGGTAGAAAGTGAAATGCTGGCCGGCTCCCCCTCCTAGAACTCTTTTCAGACATAATCAAGGAGGAGCGAGACGCAGCGGAGAGGGGAAAAAGAGGTGTGGACGAAGTGTGGCCCGGATAGCATGTGAGCTCTACAGAATGTTATTAATCATAGGATATTAATAAAAACATGAATAAAATAAGTAATGCTGACTGGCTATAGTTCTAACACTAGTCTGAGTGACCAAATTTGTCTTACACTTACACTTATCCTCTTCTGCTTAAAAAATTAGGTGTCAATGCCTGTTCGCAGGTTTGGCCTGTCTAAGTGCGACCTAGTGAAATTATAGTTTTTGTGCGGCGAGCGCTGACTGTAGCGGTAATTTACTCAGTGCTTATCGAGGCATCCTTTGAAAGAATTTAAGCTCGGGGCGTTCACTACATCAGCTGGTAGTCTGTTCCAAGTGTTCCCGGCTCTTTCAGTGAGGAAGTTTTGACAAACTCGCTTGTTAGTCCTGGATTTGACGATCTTCTTATTATGCCCTCTGGTTGATCTAAATGCAGATGTATGACATAATATGTGTTGATTAGATCGATGTAAATGCAATGCTAGATACAAGATTCACATCTCATAATTTATTACATATATATATATATATATATATATATATATATATATATATATATATATATATATATATATATATATATATATATTTTAGTTGGTATTCTACGTTTCAACCATTAACTGGAATCAGCTGAAACTAACAGATTTCATTGCTGCACTCAATGGTTTAGCATGAGCCATGTGCTTCGCGTGGGTTTGTTTTGCTGCCCAACATCCCTCAATGCACCGCGCGGCTGGAATTATGAACCCGTCTATTCTGGTTCTAGACTTCCTCGTTCACATTCGTGGCGCTTCGGTGCATCCTTCGCCTGGTCCCATGGCCTATATTTTATTTTATTTTCTTTCCACGGATGTCGCCACCCCCTCATACGCCGTCTAGTGCCAAAGTACTAGAACCCGACTCGGATCTCTGGCCGTAATCGATTAACACGACCCGAGCGACTCGGGTGACCCGAGTCATCAGAATTTCAAATCGAACACTGCGAGTAGAGTCGACAAATACACGTGCCGTGTGCAAAACGATCCGACCCAAGTAACCCACCTCCTAGCTGGGGTTGGCTACTAGCGATGACGTCACATTTTCAGGATAAGAGCCAACTGTACCAGTAATATATATGTTTTTTTTAAAGAATAACTTAAAACTGTGTTTACACGGGCAAATGTAAAACGATTTAGACAAAGTGATTGATATGAAGCGATGTAGTGGCGCGTTTACACACAACTAGTTTGAAAGCGGAAATCGATATCTGCGCATGAGCAAGTCCAGACTAACCAGCGCCAGTTTGGGTTCGTCGACATCACCACGAGAGAGTGTGGGTTCGACCTAGATCTGTATGGACTGAATCATATTGGTTTGGAACGGTCAAAACTTCTGCTGGGCAGTGATTCCCTAAAAATAAATGATGAAAAAAATATCTGTGCACAGCTAGCGGTTTCATAGACTAAATTCTATAATATGCGCCTTTGATCGACCGGAAAGTCAACAAACTAAGATATCGACTGCGCATGCGTGTGACGCGCTTAAGCTAGATCGCTTCATCTATACTACCTCGCAAGGTGGTTTACATATACCGATTTATATGAATCGATTCAGCCCTAAAACACCTCAGCGTCGCGATTACACGGCAAATGTAAATCGATCTAGACAAGTGGTTTAAAGCCGTGTTTACACGGGGAATTGTGAAACGTTCTAGACAAGGCGATTTATATGAAGCGTTTTAGAGGCGCGTTTACACGGACAGAGTTTAAAAAGTGTTTTGGCGCCGGGAACCAGCAGCCTGTGGTGTGCCTGTAGCCGGTGAGCACTGCTATGTGTTTAGTTTACACTCGTCGATTCGACTCAGATGTAGCTGCTACGTTAATATCGCTTGGAATTTAAGGTTAATTTAATTAAATTTCATTATTTGAGTATGAAATTCTGTTAAATATGATCGCATTCACTAGATTTCGGCCTAATCGGGCCCTAACACTGCCGGGAACCAGCTGAAACGCTTCATCTATACTACCTCGCGAGGTGGTCTAGATGAAACGTTTCATATGAATCGATTCAGCCCTAAAACGCCTGAGAGTCGCGTTTACACGCCAAATGTGTGTCGATCTAGGCAAGTGGTTTCATATGAAACGTTTTAAATCGCCCGTGTAAACAGGGCTTTATATGAAGCGTTTTAACTCGCCCATGTAAACACGGCTCTAGATTAATGAAATGGAAATATAGCTAAACTAGGCCATCATAAAATACTTTAAATCCTATTTTACTGTTGTTTTATCGGTTATTAAAAGAAAAGAAAAAATTGTCCACCCGAGCGCGGAGAAGCGTATTCGATTATTCGACCCGAGTTTGTAGGATGTGCGCATGCGCCAATAAGTGGCTCGGGTGACCCGAGTTGATTAATCGATTACGCCCTCTATGACTCGGATAGTTTCTGTTGCCGTGAAAAGTTCACGACACAATGATTACAATTGATATTTTAGATAATTGAATATATATCTATATTATGTCATACTTGATTTAAAAACTACAAGTAAAATAACGTATTAGTTAATAAAGGCAGTTATTCACAGAATCAACATGGCATAATTTCGTGTGACACCACTCTGCATTAGCGTGATTTTGCACTTTCGCCGGTGACGAGACGAAAACATAATATTGGAATAACTGTAAATTACGTGTAACTCTCTAACCATGAGGCTGAATATTACTTCAGCGGCGGGTATTTTAGCCCTTCTGGATGAACCAGAGCCTGAAGTGAAGCTATTTGCTCTGCACAAGCTTGATAAAGTTGTCGACATGTTTTGGCCCGAAGTTTCCGAATCTGTCGACAAGATCGAAATGCTCTACGAGGATGAATCCTTCAAACATCGAGAACTGTCAGCCCTGGTTGCGTCAAAGGTGAAATAATGGATGGAACAGTATCCGTGTAGATTTAATTTAACAATTTGTGATAATTTATGCGCGATATTGTATTTGGAGGTATCTAAAACTTCATAATTAAAATGTTTAAACCTGAGCGATAATGTAAGACTTTTCATGTATTGCAGTTGGAGATTGTTTCCGTAAAAAGTAGAGAGCTTACTGATCATTTGAGTATGATCAGAGACCCTATAATACTAAGACGGCTCACTCAGCCTGTACAGTGTACTGTGTAATCAAAATGATCAAACCCACCACTTGGTGCACTGGTTGTTCTCTTGGTTAAACAGTTGCTATATTATACGTATAAATGTATATAAGAATGTGAAAGATGTGTGATGATGGCGATGCTGATGATGATGTGTATTTGTTCATAGCAATTTCATATTGATGTGTATTCATACTTACCTATCTCATGTACAATATAATGAGGGACATGTGGCGTAGTTCATTTTCTGACTCTTGGTGGAGCGTCGGTAGTAGTGGGCCTACACGGGCATTGACAATGTTTTGAGTTTACCGGTACGCGTAGTGCAAAACATCGATTTTATTCAAGATTTATGGAAATCCAGAACCCTAACCATATCAATTTAATATAATCTTTTTGGTAAACATGTTTTCTATATATATTCCAATCAGTTTGTTTCTAGGTGTTTTGGTTTTAGAGATATTTAACTTTTTCTGTACGAAGATTGCTCATGGCCATTGACAATGCATTGACTTTACCGGTACGCACAGTGCAAAACGTCTATTTTATTCAAAATTAATAGAAATACAGAACCCTAACGTTATGAATTTAATATAATCTATTCGTTGAATATGTTTTCTATATGTGTACCAAGCGGTTTGTCTCTAGCTGGTGTGGTTTTAGAGATATTTCACTTCTTGTGTATGTAGATTGCTCATAGCCATTGAGTTTACAATGTGACAGTGCAGTTTAGGCCCACTAGATCAGTGGCGATGCGAGCGGCAGGAATTTGAACTAAAAAGTCGGAGGTCCCCCATTGTATGTGTTTACATGTGAAACACCAACCAGCAGCCGGGCTGATCAAACCCACCACAAGGTGGCACTGCAAAATTTACATTACCATGGGAGAGATAGGGAGTGAGCCGTCTTAGTATTATAGGGTCTTTGGTATGATACATCAATTTACAATACTAGTAATAGTCGGGGTGACAGAAATCGAGACGGTGATTGTTATTCCACAATAATTAAATTATTTAGCGTTTTAGGCTGGATAAAGACTTTACACAAGATAAATCTCTTTTAACCCCTTCAAATGGCTTTGACTTTGTACCATATACATATAGGGTATGCACTGACGTCATGCTAAACGAAAGTGCGGCCATTGTGGAGATACAACCACAATAACAACTCCAACAAACTCAATGCATTGTCAATGGTCGTGAGCAATCCTCATACAGAAAAAGTGGACTATCTCTAAAACCACACCACCTAGAAACAAATGGCTTGGTACACATATAAAAACATATTCAACGAATAGATTATATTAAATTTATACGGTTAGAGTTCTGGATTTCTATTAATTTTGAATAACATAGATGTTTTGCACTGCGCGTACTGTCAAACTCAATGCATTGTCAATGGCCGTGAGCAATCTTCATACAGAAAAAGTTAAATAAATATCTCTAAAGCCACACCACCTAGACACAAACCGCTTGGAACATGTATAGAAAACATGTTTAACAAAAAGATTATATTAAATTGATAAGGTTAGGGTTCTGTATTTCTATTAATTTTGAATGAAATAGACGTTTTGCACTGCGCGTATCGGTAAACTCAATGCATTGTCAGGTTGTTTACTATTTGATATCGCCACAATAGCCGCACTTCCGTTTGATGACGTGACAGGAATACCCTGTATGATAGGTAGATCAGCTAAAATTTCAAAACACAACAAACAGTATAAATTTAAGCTCTTTCAACAGATCTTGCTGAGACAAACTCAAATCTGTTGTAATTTTGAAAATATCTTAATAGGCAGAAAGTTATGGCATTTCTAATGTCGGCTTAATTGTTAAATTTAGTCTGGATTCAGGTGAAGTAATAAACTGTGACCTTTGCAACATTGTAACAGCTTTCTATGGTCTAAGTATTTTGATTTTGGTATTTTAATGTATATTTGCGGTGAGATTAGTTCATGTTCTTTCCAGTGATATAACATTTATGAAAATATTCCAATGCAAAAGTACTTTAGTCAAGGGCGGAGTCGTGAAAATGCAGGAAAATTTTACCGATGACACGGTGACCGATGCGCCCCTAACGGAATCTGACATACCTAACAATGATTCGTAAAAATGCTCATGTTTATCTTTCTTCTATTTTCGATTTTCAGCGGATTTCAGATTTTGTTCACAGTGTGGGGGCATTTTTGATATAGATGTAAATTTGAGGAGAAATAAAAATGATGGGGATACGTTTCATATAGTACTCTCCAAGCATACGTTTTGCACAATGCAAATGACCAGGTCTGCCGAGAGAGCATTCTGTTGTCATTAATGGGACTATTACTGTTATGGCCCACCTCGCCGTCAATTTCCGATTTTTTCCTCCCACACCACTATCATCACCGGGCCCGTATGCACGAATCAGTGTTAGGGCCGTAACCGCGGTTTGGCTAGCTCCACACGGCTAATGGTGGAAAATCCGTATGTATCAATCGGTGCCAGCGCTAGCCACCGACCGTAGCCTAGGGTAAGCTACCCTACTTTCAAGTCAGGTTTAACTGCTAGCCGCGCCGGTTAGTGTTCGTGTGTGGGTCTCAATCTATTCAATGCTATCATATTTAACAGAATTACATACTCAATAAGTGAAATTTGATAAAATTAACCCTAAATTCGAACTGATATTAACGCTGCCGCCGCATCGGTGGAGAGATTAATATTGTCGAATCGACGAATGTAAACTAAACAAATCGCCGCCGCCGCTTCGACGTCGATATCCATACTGTCGCATATCAACAAAACACACATCGCCGCCGCCGAATCGGTGGCAATATATTAGGCCCAAATCTATTCAATGCTGTCATATTTAACAGAATTACATACGCCATAAGTGAAATTTAACCCTAAATTCGAACCGATATTAACGCCGCCACCGCGTTATTCATATTGTCGAATCGAGGGAATTCCCAAATCTATAAATAATTTCACGGTTAGCTATCCGCCCCGGCTTGGACATTGGTGCATACGGCTTGACCTAATTAACCAAGGCCCTCCTAGCCACGGATAGCTACCCCAGAGCTAGCGCCTAGCACTGGCTAAGCCTAACTCCAATTCATGCATACGGCCCCTGATATTTTCTGACCACGTGGTAGATGAACCAATATTAAATTAATGTAGACACAGAGCAATTTCATCCAACTGAAAACATAGGTTGAAAGCCAAAACAAAAGAATTCGAAATTCATAATCTCCAGCAATATACTCTCTTCTTTGAAGACATGCTGTATTTGTTATGACTTTTTAGTTCTATGTCGATTTAATTTCACAGGAATGGGGAAAACTGTCAAATATCAATCCATTCCTTCAGGATGGATTCCTAATTAGATCTGTCAGATCTAACCTCACTGGGCATGTTAGAACATCTGCTTCATGTATGGCAGATGGTCATGGTGTAATACACAATATTCACATGCATGCGCTGTGGCAACAGTGCCACAACCTTAGTGTTTGTCGTCGCCGTCAGATGTCACATGCATTGTGAATATTGTGTATTAATAGTGACTGCCTAGTTTGGTACCCTCCTAAAATTTTCAAAAGGGTCCAAACATGACAATTTTATTTTTATTGGAAGCTCCAATGACCCAAAAGCAATATACTTTTGCTATTTTCAAACTATCCCAAAACTTGACTGACATGCGTGCATTTGAAAGTTAGTAATTTCCGTAGCTTTTGTATGCGCTGTGGCAATGGTCTCACAACCATAGTGTTCATCGTCGCCGTCAGATGTCGCATGCGTTGTGAATATTGTGTATTGAACCACAAATGACATTAAAGTTGCATGGTTCGATGACATTTTTTTTTTTAAACCATAACACTTACCTACATTTGATTCTATATATATATATCCAACTTAGGTATTGTTGCATTAACTAAGGATTTGGGGCAGCACATACAGATTAATCAGTGAATTTATGACCCCATCCCATTGAGCAACTACTTTGAGACAGCCATTAGACAGGAAGACCACTAACCAATTAGGTCAATCTCATGACCTTATTTGTCCTACCCTCATTCCCACTACCATATATGCGATTAGTCAGGTTCCAGACTACCTAGACATTGCTAGGTCATTCCTCATCACATCATCATCGCGAGATGTGAATCTGAGCCAAAACAACAATACTTTTGACAAGCTTGCGGAAATGATTTTGGGTTCTTCCAGCTCAAATTGCTCCAAAATTAGCCATTTTCTATCAAAATGACTTGGATATAATGAATAGTAGCTTATAATAGTCAACCTGATATATTTATCTCAGAAATGATGCAAAGATTCGAAAGACATTGGACTATGCAACCGTAACTTATAATCAAATCAGATCTTACCAAATTAATATATGTGCCTATCTCGTCTTTCGTTTGACATGATTAAGATAAGAACTTTACTAAGATAAGGCACTGACGGTTTGGTTCAGTGCTGGGTTAATGTGTCAATCATGCTAGAGTGGTTTTGTATTCCAATGAGGTAGCACTATAAATCCATAATAATTTCAAGCTGTCAAAACTGTACCCTACCTGATGTTACCTCTGACCCAAATTATTGGTTTGCCTAATTATCAGTAGATATGAAGTAATAAACCTATACTACCAACACTGACTTGTGGAACTTATTTGAACAACGTGGTTAATTTTCCAGGTTTACTATCATCTAGGCGCTTTTGAAGAATCTCTTACATTTGCACTGGGTGCCGGGGCGTTGTTCGACGTAAACAGCACGTCGGAATATGTTGAAACTACAATAGCAAAGTGCATCGATCATTACACGAAGCTTCGTATTGAGAATTCTACGGGAAATGAAGAGGACCACAAAGAAATCGACCATCGACTGGAAGGGATTGTGAATAGGATGTTCAAGCGGTGTTTTGATGACCACAAATACAAGCAGGTAACATCAGCGTTGAAAATAAAAGCTTGTCTGGGACAAGTGAAAATTCAGACGGACAAGTGAAAGTCACACCAGACTTGTCCGGTGGACAAGTGAATGTTTGGGCATATTTCTGTCACTGCATATATTTGTATGATATATATGTACATAAGGTTTTCTTAGATTTTGGTGTTGGCGGAGTGCTTAGTTTCTAGGTCACACTCCTAATATGAAGGTTGGTGGTTCGATTCCCCGTGCCCCCACCTCTGCCAATTTGGATTTCCACAGCTGCGTATAACTTACACCGGCATCAAAGGCCCGTTGCTCTCATACCATGTCTATGTGGTGTGGGAGGTTAAATATCCCTTCGGTCGTTAAAAGTGTAGGCTCTGGCTTTCTATCGACAAACTGTCTAATGGTGAAACCAAGTCTACTCAGAATTATCCATGATAGTCAGTATAAATCTTCAAGAAAGTAAATAGTGTCGACAAGTGAAAATTCAGAGGGACAAGTGAAAATCACACCAGACGTCCATTGGACAAGTGATATTTTTTGCTTATTTCTATCACTGAACACTAATCGCGGATTTCCGCGATTATTTTTTGTAGCCGTCGATTTATATTATTGAAAAAATATTTATTTCATCGTCACCACAAAATGTCAGTAATATGGTGGCTTGGGGGCAATTGCTGGTGGTAAGTGTCCGCTACACAAGTGGTGGATTTTCTCATATGCTGGGAATTGTTAGGGAATTGCAGAACATTACTGGAAGTCAGGTTTTATGCAGGGAGCGGGACTTATCCTCAGGCAGTAGTCTGTCCACCTGTGAAGGTGTCGGTCATCTCTTCGATCCCGCTATGGGGACCCATTTGCAGTTTGGGCTGTTTTCCATTCCAACTAGTGGTCCACAACTGGTTCATCAAAGGCTGTGGTACGTGCTGTCCTGTCTGTGGGACTGTGCATATAAAAGACCCCTTGTTGTTTATCGGAAAGAATGTCAGAATGACCATATATTTGGTGGTCAATAGCCAATGATACAAAAATCATTATGCTCTAGAGGCGTCGTAAAAAAAAAAAAATTGTGATTGGTTTATTTACCTTGCTCATAATGGATACGTGTGTTAACACTTGTTTTCATTATGGGGCAGCACTAATACAACTTTTTATTTAAATCTTTTGAATTTTGTATTCGTAATAATTTAGGTTTTCTTGCTTCTTATTTATGGCTTGCAAACAGTTCACAAATCCAACTTTTACTATTCTTTGTGTTAGTCCATTTAAACATAATTAGTTTTTCTAGGTCACATTATTTTGTTAATAGCTCCATAAACATAATTGGATGCATTAATTTCCAAACCGACTAAATATTTTCAGTTGTGACTGATTGAGCTATTGAGAAGAAAGACACTCGCCTAACTTTTATGCATCTTTTCATTAAGCCCAGAGATGCAGATTTCCTCTAATTTCATTTTTTGTTTGTTTGTTTGTTTGTTTGTTTGTTTTATGACACCCCAGGACAAACAGTAAACATCGGCTATTGGGGAGTCATGCAGTCGTTAAAGTCCTCTAATTGCAAGAAATTCTTCTTAATAAAATGTGATTTTCATCAACATTTGATCCTTTATAATTATATTGTGTCATGCATGCTATTGCTATGCAATTAAAACAAAGGACTGGACAGTCAGTTGGTCTACAGCCAGTCTTCAGCAGCCTGACCAGACACCTTCCTTCTAGGTTCGCTGTAATACCTTAACTGTTGGCTCCCTTGAACTCAGGAAGTTCTAGGAAAGGTTTTCTTTCAGAAATAAGGCCTTCCCTAATGGTATTTAAATTAAATTTTCAAATATTTTATTTGAAAGAATAAGGCATGAAAGATCTCGAATTCGCGGATTTTCCCCTCGATTTTTGGTGATAAAAAAAAATTCTATGGATTTTCTCCAATTATTATTTAAACATCAGAAAATGACAGGAAATTTGACAAATTCAACCATGTCCTATTTACTGTCCTTTGATGTTGCGAGTACGTAACACACAAACGAACAAACAGTCAACTAATTTTTTTAATTAAAAAAAACCATTTCTTTTCTATATGGGTTTATTTGTATTTAAAAGGCATAATTTGTTATCCCCGTGATTTAGAGGATTTCTGCGATTACAAAAAATATTTATCGATTTTTTTTATTATTAACTGGTAATAATTGGTGACAATTTCTTATTTCTTTCATCAGGCTGTGGGCATCGCATTAGAGACCCGGCGAATAGATGTCTTTGAAGATGCCATAATGAAATCCGATGATGTTCCCGCAATGCTGTCGTACACACTGAAGGTATTTATAAATATAAACGCACAGCTACAATATTGGATTGGTATGTAATCGTATAAGTACCCTCTTGAGCTTAAAGTTAAAAGCCAAACTAGACAAGTACATTTAAGTGGTATCGCCTCCCCCCCCGCCCCCCCGCCCGCCTAACCTACCACCACACTAACTAGGTTGTCCAACATCTGTTGAAAACTACTCTACAGTGAAGTGTAAACTATTACAGAATTAAGTGGTTTATATTAGTTCCATGTGTTTGTGACTAGCCAGTACATATGAATACCTGTATGAATGTAAATAAACTGTTGACCAATGTTCAAAAATCATAGTTGGATATAATTTTAATCCAAGCAGTCATAATTATTAGACAAGTGATTAGCAGGCCAGTCACAACAGTAATTGTTGCCTTGGTGTTTTGTAAATAGACACCACAGAGCGACCAGCAACTAATCATGATAAGTGGGAAAAGGGAGTTATATAACCAACCCACCCCCCAAAAAAAACTGAGAAAATTTAGCAAAAACTAATATGTATCATCTAATCTCAAATAAGGCACCCTCCCCAAAATCAGTTGGAACTGTTTGCATTTTTTCTTCTTGAAGTTTTATGCTGCCCATCATGTATAAGTCTGAATAGACTTGTTTTCACCATTAGACAGTTGGTCGATAGAAAGCCTGAGCCTACAATTTTACTGACCCAACAGATTTTTAACCTCCAACACCACATAGACATGGTGTGAGAGTAACTGGCCTTTGATGATGCTGTAAGTCATGCACGCACAGCAGTGGAAATCCAAATTGGCAGAGGTGATGGCATGGGGAATTGAACCACCAACCTTCAGATTAGGAGTCTGACCTAGATAAAGGCCAGACACTCTAACCACTCCACCACAGAGAACACCACAAACTTGTAAAACAACTTGTCAAACCTCATCTAACACAAATTGTACACTTTGACAGCTGCAGACTGACTATTCTTCCTGAACTTGTTTTCCTTTCACATTCACTGGCTGACGTGTCAATACTTATTCATACCACAACCATTGTCAATAGACGTCAATATAAATTATAATGCTAACAAGTGTCAACTACTTAAAGGCCATCTTGTTCATATATATGTGATTTCTTCTGACAAACAAAGCATTTAGTAATACAATCCTGTTTTAGTAAAATGCCTCATTAATTGTACAGTATGTAATCTGTATTTTCCACAAGGAAACTACAGGTATTTTGTGGCTAATTACCACATTTTTGTGCAACAGTTCTTTTTTTTCATTGCTAATATCGCTTCATTATTTTTCAGGTATGCATGTCTCTGATACAGAACCGGCAGTTCCGCAACACAATCTTGCGCATGCTTGTCAAGCTGTACATGGGGCTAGCTACACCAGACTATATCAATGTCTGCCAGTGCTTCATCTTCCTGGATGACCCTCAGGCTGTCGCTGATATACTTGAGAAACTCATTAAAGACGATGAGGAAGCGGTCCTGATGGCTTCCCAAATAGGCTTTGATCTGTATGAGAGTGCCACGCAGCAGTTCCTTGGCCGTGTCCAGGCAGCTCTGAGAGCTACTGCACCGATACCCATCCCTGCTGCTGGAGCGCCACCTGAGGCAGTAACTACCACAACTCCAGCTGAACCTACTTCTGGGTCTGCGTCTGAAATGGAAACGGACCATACCGAGGCGCCTGCAACGGTTGCAGTGGAAACAACCGACTCTGTACCTGGTGTTTCAACAGCAGCCAAGCTTGAAGAGCTTAGCGATGAGGACAAAGAACTTCAAGACCGTGTCACCAAGTTGCATGCCATTCTGGGTGGGGAGACCACCATTGGCATCCAGCTACAATTCCTTATTAGGAACAACAAAACCGACCTGCTGATCCTCAAGAACACAAAAGAAGCTGTTCGCAATTCAGTCTGCCATACAGCCACCGTCATCGCCAATGCGCTCATGAATAGTGGTACAACTAGTGATCAGTTCCTGCGTGATCACCTTGATTGGCTTGCCCGTGCAACCAACTGGGCCAAGTTTACCGCCACTGCAAGCCTTGGGGTCATCCACAAAGGCCACGAGAAGGAAGCATTGAATTTAATGGCCACCTATCTGCCAAAGGACTCTGGTCCTGGGTCAGCGTACAGTGAGGGTGGTGGTCTGTACGCACTTGGCCTCATCCATGCCAATCACGGTGGCGAGATCTCAGAATATCTACTCAACCAGCTCAAGAACGCCTCCACTGACATGGTCCGACATGGAGCATGTCTGGGGCTGGGGCTGGCAGCCATGGGTACAGCAAGACAAGATGTGTATGATCAGCTGAAATTCAACCTCTACCAAGATGATGCCGTCACAGGTAAGTTGAATAGGGAAGCTAGATTAGTTTAATTATAGAACTTGAAATTTTGCCTGCAATGGTATGCCTTATGGCAGTAACCATGTACTTATATATGTGATGTATAAAGAATTATGCGAGTATAAAGATACATAAGGGAATTATTATCATTATTGTTATACTCTGTAAGACCCAACATTGTACCGGTGGCGCCACCTGTGGCCTCCTCGCCTTCACCGGATGTGACCAGTGTCAGTCACACCAGAGGATTACATCATTTACAATACAGTAATTGGTAATTTTCTCAATTTAAACATATTTTTGTCTTGCAGGCAGATGACATTATATAGGAGTATTTTGTTGTCATATTTTCAAGTATCTGAAGGAATGAACTGTAAATTAATTCAAGAAATGTACTTTTCTTTCTTTATAGGTGAAGCAGGGGGTATCGCAATGGGACTCGTGATGCTGGGTACGAAATCAGCCACAGCCATTGAAGACATGGTGGCCTACGCACAAGACACCCAGCATGAGAAGATTCTACGTGGGCTGGCCATCGGTATCGCCCTCACAATGTATGGGCGGCTGGAAGAGGCAGACGCCCTCATCAAGAGCCTGTCGCTTGACAAAGACCCCATTCTTAGATGGTCAGGCATGTACACAATTGCTATGGCCTACTGTGGTACTGGTAACAACGCTGCCATTCGCCGCCTGCTGCATGTGGCGGTCAGTGATGTCAACAACGATGTTCGGCGTGTGGCTGTCTCCGCACTTGGTTTCCTTCTGTTTCGCACTCCAGAACAGTGTCCAAGTGTGGTCTCATTGCTGTCTGAAAGCTATAACCCGCACGTGAGGTATGGAGCAGCACTTGCTCTTGGCATCGCTTGCTCTGGCACGGGACTAAAGGAAGCTCTTTCCCTATTAGAGCCGATGACCAATGATCCTGTAAATTATGTCCGCCAGGGTGCTCTGATCGCCTCCGCAATGATCCTTATTCAACAAAATGAGATAACCTGTCCGAAGGTTGCCACCTACCGACAGCTGTACACAAAAGTCATCTCTGACAAACACGAAGATGTCATGGCCAAGTTTGGCGCCATCATTGCACAGGGCATCATCGATGCAGGTGGACGTAATGTCACCATTTCATTACAGTCGCGCACTGGACACACCAATATGGCTGCTGTGGTAGGCATGATGGTGTTCTGCCAGTTTTGGTTCTGGTATCCACTCACACACTTCATCTCACTTGCCTTTGTGCCTACAGCGCTAGTGGGTCTGACATCTGGTCTGCAGATGCCCAAGATGGAGTTTCGATCTAATGCAAAGCCTTCCACATATGCCTACCCACCGGCATTGGAGGACAAGAAGAAGGAGAACAAGGAGAAGGTGGAGAAGGCTGTGCTCTCTACTACTGCTAAGGCCAAGAAGAAGGAGGCTGCAAAGGAGAAGACTGAGAAGTCCGAAGAGAAAATGGAGGTCGATGATGAGAAGAAGGATTCAGAGAAGGAGAAGGAGAAGGGTGAAACCTCAGCGAAAGAAGAACCAATGGAACAGGATGCAAAAGAAGAAGAAATAAAAGAAAAGGGTGATCACAAGAAAGTTGAGGAGAAGAAGGAAGGTGAGAAGGACAAGAAAGAAGGGGAGGAGAAGAAGAAGGAAGAAGAGGAAAAGAAAAAGCCAGAACCTTCATTTGAAATGCTGGCTAACCCAGCGCGTGTGATGAAGGCACAGCTTAGGGTCATTATCGTCCCAGAAAACTCTCGTTATAAGCCACTTAAAGATACCTCAATCGGAGGCATTATTATGGTTCGCGACACAAAGCCGGAAGAGAAGCAAGAAATCATTGAGCCAGTTGCAGCTGGTGGGCCCAAGGTGGAGGAAGAGGAAGAGCCCGAACCTCCAGAGCCATTTGAGTGGACGGAAGACTAATCCAGTTCTTCATGCCTAGAATGTGTGATGTCTCTAATAACTACTGGACACTTTGTAAGATTGGGTTGATTAGCAGGCATCGGAACTAATTTAGATCGTGTATAAATAGTATTGTTGGTTTGCTTTCGACTTTAACAAATATGAGATGGGGTAAATACATAACTTTCGATCAAGAGGTGTTTCATTCCAAGTCCTTGTTCTTGTCAAATATAGTTTCCTGCCCCCTAGATCACAACTGAGGGTAGTATTACTTTATTGTGAATTTTAAGTGAATTATCCATATACATCGGGGTTGGTGGTAAGAATGAATGAAAAATAAAAATCCCCAATAAAATATACTTACTGTTATATATATATTAACTTGAGAAGAGACAAGGCTGTTGTATAAACCTCATATTTCGTATGTGTATGCGTTGCTTACACTGCATCGAAGACGGAAAGAAAATCGATATAGCCTTCATTATATATTATAGAGGGAACCGACATTGTCTTGGTGTATTACTAACTAGCTGTTGCAGTGTAATATCCAATGAATAAAAAGGGATAATATTCCTATTATCTCTGAACTCTACTCAATCCCCATTGGACTCAAGGACACTGCTGGATTGGTGTAAATACATTTTATCTTCAAACTCCTCTTTATTCAACAATGGTGAGTAGTGAAATACAGTAAAACCTCTCTAACTCGACCGACCATGGACCGACTTTAATTGGTCAATTTAGGGCAGTGTTCGGTTCAGGGAGTTAAAAAAAATATGTTTCCAATGATATTGTATGGGCGATGGTTTGGGACCCAAATAAAGCGATCGATTTAGGTGAGTGGTCGATCTGTGGGGTTAGAGAGGGTTTACTGTAGGCTTTAACCCGCAGAAAATGCTTAGGAAATCTAATAAATTAAGACAATTGTTTCGACAATAACTACATATTGTCAAAATTTGAGACTATAATAAAAACAAAACTAATGATATCCATATTACTGCCTTAGATTTTGTTTAATAGTTCGAATAGAGAAGTACAACATACTCGTATGGGACATTATTATTTCCCGTACACCCATCAAAAACCACTAAATTACTCGATGTATACAACTAAGTTTAAGTAAAGTAGGTGGTAATGATCAACCTAATTTATTTATCTTTTTAAAAAAAAGAAAAGAATTGAAAACCCTTAAACCGAGCAATAATGGGTGTCACAATTTAACTGATTTTAAATGGTCAACTTTGGAGATAATCAAATTTAAAACATGCCAAATTCATCTTGGCAAGCGTGTCTGAATTCTGACACCATAGGCTTGAGCGGGAACATCTATACTTTGAGCCGACACAATGACCAACTTATAAAATTGAGAACTGTCCCTACCTAGTCTGGCACTCGGTAGTGGTAGGATGGGGAAAGGACTGGTTAGCTCAATGTCAGGATCATGTGACATGACCGCGAAATAGGGTCAAGGTGCTGGCGGCATAGTCCCCCTGTGGATCAGCACTATAAAGTCACCATGAGTACGCAGTCACAAGTAACCCATCCTGACGTGGCCAAAATGTAAAACAAACAATCTAGGTACCTATGCCTCAACAATTGCTTAATGAGGGCACTAATATATCCGTTAGACATGTAGGATCAAATCTAGGTCAGTAGAAAATTTGATGCTTTAATCGGACTGGAATTTTAATACTGAATATTTGGCTTATTAGTTTATCGGCCCCTCACAGGGTATGAGAGCAGCACTATAACAAAGTAGAATATATATCAAATAGGAACCCAAAAAGGAGGGTATGAGAGCAACAATATAACAAAATAGAATATCAATCAAATAGGAACTCAAAAAGCATGTTCATGATGAGGAAATCTGCAATATGACGTCATAAGGGCATTCCATCAACGCCATACGCTGCTTCGTCACCTTGACAACGACCGTGTGATGTCCGATTGTGTTTTCTCCTCTCGGACATCGGGGCTCCACCATCCTATCTGATAGGTGGCGCCACAGATGCCTGGAATATGCGCTTGGGCATGACTAATTTTGAAGAAGCATTTTAGAAATATTATTAGATTCACGAAAATGCTTCCATCTATAAAGAGTGAATTATCTTTGGCTCAAAGGATAGTCAAACCTTGTTTGACTTCTGCCTTGGTTGTTCGTTGAACCTTGAGATTGAACCTTTTTGAAATACTTGGTTTGATATACATATATGAATATATATATATGATGTATAACGTTTTATGCAAGTATAAAGGCTTGTACCAGAATTATTTGTTTATATTGCACTGATTATTCTATACTATGCTTCCTATATATATGTCTTCATCACTTTTAAATATATGCTATCTATAGTAGGCTACCAAAGCAGATCCTCTCCTCTCAACTGTCTTCTGGACACCCTCGTCTCCGGTTCGACTTCAAGGATACCATCAAGAGAAACCTGAAGCTGAGAGACAATAACCGACTCATGGACATCACTCTCACAGCAGAGAGCTAAATGGAGAGCGACAGTCAAGTAATGAAAGCAGTCTTTGTCACATCGCGACCGACAGCATGATGATGATGATGATGATATATATATATATGAAGAATTCAGGCCCAAAAACGTGTAAATGCCAATCCAAAAATATAGTTTAAATAAAAGATGAAAATAATTTTAATTCTCACTAATTCCACTTTTCGTATGATCACATGGTTTTGGAGCAATGAACAAGAAAGTAGGAACATAAAAAAATGAACTTTTAGAAGGTTTGATTCCAATGTTTATCCCCAGATATGCCTGTGCAAGGAGAGGTCAGAGGCTTCCCCTGGTGTAAAGGGTAGTACTGTTAAATGAGTGATTATTGCTTGGGTTCGAATCCATCAGGTGGCGCCTCATGGCCTCCCCTTCCTCGGACTTCCGGGCTTTGAACAGAACCCACTTCTACCTCGGACGCTGCTCGGACCACTTGTCTCCTCCGATTAAAAAAAAAATATCATATAATATGTTTAAAAGTAGGTAGTTAAAGGTGGGGAACAGGGCAGGAGACACATATGCCTACTGCGGATAGTCAGCGGTGCATCTCGGTTGTTGATTTAGCCCACATGACAAGTTATTACAGAACTGACATACACATGTTGGAGTTCCCGTTATTTATATCTGCATAATAAATGATATAGTTCATATAATAGAGGGCTATCTAGTTTTTGTAGCTAGAATTCACGTGTTTTATCGCAGTATTACAACAGTTTTATTCAAAATAAATGTCAATTGGAAGCGACAATGGAATCAAGAACATTAGATAAAAATAGCAGGGAATTGATTGTACTGTTAAACTTTAAAAGACTTAAGGGAATGCAAAATCGTAATGTCCCCCATTGACATCTGGTGGCTGAATCGGTAGAGTGCTGGCTTCCAGCGCAGAAGATAGGCGTTCGAAAACCTTTCCCAGTCAAACCAACAACTTACAAAATTGATAATTGTCACATGCTACTCCGGCACTTGACATTACTAAGATAGGACAAGGACTGGTTTGCTCAGTGTTAGGATAATCTGACTAAGTGGGATATCTGGGCATGGTGCAGCGGTCCAGTCTTCCAATGGGGCTGCATGAGAAAACCGCCATGAGTGCGCACTGTCACAAGTTGGTACCCGTCTTGATATGACCTTATATGTTGCCAGGACGTAAAACTCCAACAACCAACTAACCAACCTACAAATAACCTTATGTGTTGCCAGGACGTAACCCCCTACCCCCACAAAAACCACAAAACAAATACAGAAAAACAAAGGGATCTGGTCTATGATATATGTAGATTACATTTTTATTGATAACCTTTTACTATGCAGGTCTACGTAAGGCTGCATGATGTGTACATAATTACTAATAATTGTGCACTGGTTTTGCTGTCATATTTATTATCATCAAGCGTTGTTGGTCCACTTTCATATATCCTTATCCCAGGTCATCAAGTGAATCAAATGTGCCACCTATTCGTGAGCATGTGTGAACTGCTTCGGTGAGAGTGTTACAAGGGGACGGTGGCCGAATCGGTAGAGCGCAGGCCTCACATGTGGGAGATCGGGAGTTTGGTTGCTGGTCGAGTCAAACCAATGACTTTGTACTCGTTGCTTCCTAGCCTTGCATTTGGCATTAATAGGATAGGGCAAGAACTGGTTAGCTCAATGTCAGGATAATGTGACTGAGTGGGATATCGGGTCATGGTACCGGCAGCCTGATTTCCCAGTGGGGCAGCACTATAAAGTTACGATGAGTGTGCACTGTCACAAATCGATACCCATGCTGATATGACCTTAGATGTTGCCAGGACATAAAACTCCAACAACCAACCAACCTACCTACCTACCTACCTACATGCCAAAAGCCACATTTCCACATTAGCTACTGGTTGCTAGAGACTGGCTCGCTGATGTTGGTCACGGAGTTATTCTGAGTAGACCGTGAGACCTCTGGGTTCTGCCTGCCAGTCTGCTTCTTGGCTTTAGGTTGTCTTTTCAGCAGCGTGTAGACGATCAAGTTGTAGAGACCGCCCATATTGACGAGCAGCGCCACAGCGTGAATGATCACGAATGGTGGCAGGACAATGAGGTTCCAGAAGGCATATATCACATGTATCCACCACTGGAAGATGAAGGCTGCCACAAACTTCATCATCACTTGTGCAGATTTGTTGTACTTGCCGTCTCGCTTGTGTCCCATGGCGGCTGTCGCTGCAGTCACTCGCTTAATCTTGGGAAAACATTTAAAAAAGAAGAAGTTTTATACTGCCTATCATGGAGAGTAAGTAGTCTTGTATTCATCGTTATACAGTTGATCGCTAGAAAGCCTGAGCCTACACTTTTACCGACTTAAGGGATCTTTAGCCTCCGACACCACATAGACATGGCGTGAGCAGGTAAGAGCAACTGGCCTTTGATGCTGCTGTAAGTTTTACACAGCGGTGGAAATCTAAAGTGACAGAGCTGATGGCATGGGGGAATCAAACCATCAATCTTCAGTCTTCAGATGAGGAGTCTGACCCAGAAAAAAGTTGGATGTTCTAACCACTCCACTACAGAGAACATCACCACCATTATATATATATATATATATATATATATATATATATATATATATATAGTGGTGGTGGTGAAATCATGCACAAAAGCTGACAAATCCATTTGAGTTGTTCTCTGTAAAATAGATTTGTGTGTGCTTTATAGGTAAAGTCTATCAATTTCATATCAGACAATGCATTATATAGGGGATCTGTTGGTTTCTGTGACAAAATGGATTTGATTATCAGAATGATAGCAGCTTCAGTTCAAACCTGGTAGTCATGGTTATATTTTTTGTCCGAATAGTGTTTTTTTTGTGCCTGAAATCTTTATGCATCCCATTTCGAAAGCAAAGTACTTACCTAGATTTTATTCTAAATATGCGGGTTAAGCCGTGTTCACACGGGCAATGTAAATCGATTCGTAGAAAGCGACTTGTATAGTTCGCCTCACATTTCACGTGTGAACGCACGTCTGAGGCGGATTAGGGTTGATTCGATTCACGTGATCCGGATAATGTAAACCACCTAAGCTAGGTAGTCTACGTGAATCGATTCCTGTGATGCGGATAATTTTGTCCGTGTGAACGCACTGAGGCGGATTAAGCACCTCACACGCATGCGCAGTCGACACATCAGTTTGTTGACTTTCCGGTCGATCAAAAGCGCATATTATATAATTTAATTAATGAAACCGCTATCTATGCACAGATATTTTTTTCATCATTTATTTGTAGGGTTTCACTGCCCAGCAGAAGTTTTGACCGTTCCAAACCAATACGAATCATTAAATACATATCTAGGTCGAACCCACACTCTCTGGTGCCGGCGTCGTCGAACCCAAAATGGCGCTGGTTAGCCTGGACTTGCTCATGCGCAGATATCCACTTCCGCCTCACGCAGTGTCCGTGTGAACGGGCGCCTAATTCGCCTCACCTGATTCGATTTGTGTGATACGCCTCACATTTTGTCCGTGTGAACACGGCTTTAGACACTGAGGTGCTTATTAAATATTTATTGCCGCTTACAAGGAATATCACATCAAGTTAATAGAGTTTCACTGCTGTTGTCTATGTATTTGGATGTGTATGCCAAAATTAAGTTATCTCCTTTTCACTTCAAATATCTCCTAAGTTTACCCGTTCAAATAAAAGTGACTTCAAACTATACAGAGGGAAATTCCTTTGTTTGCCTATATTATCGCCCATTGTATTCATGATTTTCGAGAAGGGTCCACAGCGACGAAAGGATGAAAAACGAGTTCCCACTGGGTAATATCGAGCATACCCTTGCAGGATGAGTTTCCCATTCATTAAGTAGTGATATTGTGTGATTTAAACAGAAATCAAGGTAGATCAATTTCAAATATACTTCAAACAATTTAATCTGTGCAAAAGATACATCAATATGTGATAATGTCTGAACAAACAACAACAACATAGTCAAATAATATTTTACTACACTGCTAGCTCTGTGGAGGTCTAGCCTGGTCCCCTGGCATTCATTTGCATGGGCAGAGGCACAGGAGTTTTCATCTATTATCACTCACTTTCCAACCTGGTCCCCTAGCCTTTGTACCTGAAACAAGTTGAAACGAGTTCAACCGTGGCTGGTTGGGTCGCACCGTGGCTAGTTGGGTCACTCCGTTTAGCGCTGAATATGCTTATGTGATTTTCGCAGCGCCGCGACCTCCAGGAATAGAGGGAATGACATCAACCTGGCTTTGTGATTTAAAGCTCATAGAAATACAAGCATAGGAAGCAATGTACAACCCACCTAAATTCATCAAATAACTCTACCATTCATGAATAATAAAAGCAATAATTAAAAAAGGAGGGAAAAAAAGGTGTAATTTCAGCTAGGAATCAGCAATAAGCAAGCTGTGAAGATGATGGTTCCAGCATGCAGGGTTGATCTATTTCAACCTACAGTTAAATTTGCATAGTCCGATGGTTTTGAATTTCTGTATTTTTTCTGAGATAAATATATTAGATCGATCACTAGTATCTACTTTACATTAGTGTTTGTTGTTTTTTGTTGTTGGTACAGTAGTTGTTTAAGCAGGGGAAATTTCAGTCGCAGATGACTGGTCTTCCTCATTCCACTGCTCCTTGCCCTCTCCTAGTAATGCCGAGCGTCTGGCTAGGAAGCGACAAGTATAAATTGTTAGGTCATTGGTTTGACTCGACCAGGATTCGACCCCACGACCCCATGATCTACCAGCACGGGAGACGGACACTCTAACTCATTCGGCCATCCCATCTGGCTTAAAGTTACTTTTATTTTAAATGGTAAACCTTTTAGATATTTTGAGTGTGAACATGGAAAATTACTTTTGGCAATTTTGCCAAAACTCTGACAGCATAGACTTCTTCAATAACAGGTTCTGTGAAATTGACTCAGTATTGCCTTCTATGCAGAAACAAATGCGTAATAAGTGCATCAGTATCTAAGTTAGATATGTAAAAACAAATCTAGATAATTGGTTTGGTTTTACAAATTTGATATTTCATCGGACTATGCAGCTATGTGATTCCAGAAATTCTTCATCCCAGAAATAGTGGTCTTTGCTAGATAAGTATATGACTAATATATTTGAGCATATTATTATTAGTTTGGAAATTGATGTGGTTATTTCCATTAACCCAGCTTTCTGACACTTCGATCGGCAGCCTTTCACAGAGAACACTTCACAGTATTCGTTGGTTGTTGGACTTTTACGTCCTGGCTACATCTAAGGTCATATCAGGATATGTGCCGACTTCTGACAGTATGCACTCATGACGAGTTCATAGTGCTGCCTCACTTGGAAATCAGGCCACTGGCATCATGACATTATGCTGACACTGAACTAACCAGTCCCTGCCCTAACCTATAGACTACATCACGGTTCCGACTGCGCATGCGCTGAAAACGGCGTTGGGAGCAGAGCAAAGGCGTACTGCCATTGAGTTTACCGATACGCATAGGGCAAAACTGGCATTTTATTCAAAGTAAATAGAAATACATAACAATTTGGCACAAACATGGACGGAAGGATGCAACATAATAATATAATAAATATGTTTAAGACACAACTCTCCATAATTAAGCATTTTGAGCTAAGAAACATACAATTTCAGTCACTTTACAGGCTGATGTTTACATCACCATCGATTAGCCAGAAGTAATTCTTGTTCTAAATATTAAAATGTCAAATGTGTCAACAAAAACTTGTTTCAAAGAAATATAAAACCAATATCTGATTAACCTTACTCATTTTCTATTTCTACATATGTCATTAACCATAGGATATAAATAAAAACATGAATAAAATAAATAAAATTGACTGGCTATGGCTCTAACACTAGTCTGAGTGCCTAGATTTGTCTAAATCTAAATGCACATGACATAACATATGCTCATTATATTGATATAAATGCAATGCTGGATAAAAGATTAATATCCTAATTTATTATATATATATTTTTAGTTGGTATTCTATGTTTCAGACAAGAGCTGAGAGGAGCTGAAACTAGCACATTTCATAGCTGCACCCAGTGTATTAGCATATGCCATGTGCTTTTGGGGGGTATGTTTTGCTCTGATGCATCCCACAATGCACCGCGCCGCTGGAACCGTGATGTAGTCTATTGGTGGGTTAAAATCGTAGCAGGGTGTCTTATCAAACAGATTTAGGTGTATCTGAGTTGGATATAGGGCCGTGGTGCGGGCAGCCTTATCTCCCAGTGGGGCAGCACTATAAATCCACCATGAGTTAGCATTGTCACAAGTCGGTACTCGTCCTGATATTATTATAGATGTTGCTAGGATGAAAATCCCCAACAAACCAATTAAACAAACCAGGTGAGAAGTTAGTTCAACGTGCACTTACGCTCGGGTAGTGGGGGAGTGTTACTAACACTAACAGCGAGCTGGGAATTCACGTCAAACCAAGCCTCAGTCTAACTGAATACTTGTAAAATCAAAAAGTTGTCGCTAACTTGCTGCACACTTGGCACTATTACTATTAGGACGCGCAAAGAGGGCATGGTGGCTGAGTGTACGATAACGCGACTGAGAGAGATATCAGGTTAGGGTGTCGGCAGCCCAGCGTCCCAGTACGGGAAGCACTGCAAAGTCACTATGAACACGCATGGTCAGAAGTTGGTATTTGTACTGGTATAGCATTATATGTTGCTAGGATGTAAAACCACAATAACCCCCCCCTCCTTTGTGTCTTCCCCTAAGGGTCACGGGTGAAATAGAAACTGCGGTGGGGGCTGGAGAGTTTTATGATTATTAGCATTAGCATTAGCCATTAGCCATGTGCTTCTCGCGGGTATGTTTTGCTCTGTCGCATCCCACAATGCACCGCGCCGCTGGAACCGTGATGTAGTCTATCAATGCTGAACGCCAGGCGAGGAAGCAACAAGCATCAATTTGATAAGTCATTGGTTTGACTCGACCGGGAACAGAACGCCCGACCTTTCGCACACGAGGCCTGCGCTCTATCGATTCGGCCATCGCGCCTGGTACTTCGCAGTATTAAACTAGTTCAGTTGTAACACACTTAAATTTAAGCACTTCCAGTAAAACTAACAATACTACTATTACTAGTATCATTATCACATACTTATTGACCACCTCTTAAGGCCCTGTCACACTACGATGCTTCTCCCGGCGACCCATCAGCGTTGAAAATAAAATTTTAAGCTTCGAGAAACTTCAAACTTTTCGGGAAATATGGGGAAATTGGGCGTTGGCGCAGCGAGTGAGTAGCGTGTTGTTAGCGCGCGGCCAACGGTGACGACGAGTGAGGAAAAATAAATAAAAAAGTTTGGCGCGACATCTTCATATGACCTTAGATGTAGCTAGGGCATAAAACCACAAAGCAACCATTTGGCGCAACGTGTGGAGCCGACCCGCCCGTGCGCGCCGCGTCTGCCTAGCGTTTGTATAACATCATTCCGGCGCGTCCAACAGAGCTAGACGACCGCCTAACGTGTTACCCATATATTTGCGCGCGCTGCCGGTCGTTGTTTTGTTTTTGACATGCTTCAAACCTTGGCCGACCAATCGTGCTCGCGGGCGTTTTGCTCCGACCATCGACGTCAAGGATAGCGTAGCAACGTGTACCGACGCGCGCATAACACGCTGTAACAGTGTTTCTCTATATTTCACTAATTATCGCCCAAAAAGACCACACGTTGACGGGTCGCTGGCGAGAAGCGTCGTAGTGTGACAGGGCCTTCACTGCACCAAACCACAAGCCCTTTCGGCATTAGTGGTATAATAATGAAATCAACAAGATAGAGGGAATGCTGGAAATGTAAATTGTAGAATATAAAAACATCTGGGCAAGTTTGCTTGGATAAGAAAAATAGCAGGACAAGACTAGACATTGTATTAAGGGAGAATGCATACTGCAGAACTTATGGGATTAACTCATGTGATTTGATTGGTGTTTGGTTGGTTGTTGGAGTTTTATCACCTGGCAACATCTAAGGTCATATCAAGATGGGTAGGCCTACCGGCTTCTGACAGTGCACACTCATGGCAAATTTATATTTATAGTGCTGTCCCACTGGGTGACAAGGCCACCAGCACCATGACCTCATATCCCACTCAGTCACATTATCCTGACACTGAGCCAACCAGTCCTTGCCCCATCTTAATAATGCTGAGCGACTGGCGAGGAAGCGACAAGTATACATTTTTAAGTCCTCAGTTTGACTCGACCAGGGTTCTAATCCCATCTACCAAAGCGGGAGACGGACGCTCAACACATTCGGCCATTCCCTCTGGTCGTATGATTTGAATTGACATATTGTGTAAATGGTCAGTTAAATGCATACCTTGTAATAGATGAGGACATATGAGATAACATTGATAAGGATTGTGATGAGCTGGATGAATGCAAATGAACTGGCCAGTACCCGACCGCCTTCAGTCCGCACATCATAGACACACCTGGAAAATATAATGCACAATGCTGTACATAGTCATATGTACCAAGCATGGAGAGGCAACACATATATAAGTGGTCGACTTCTAAGTTCTAGTTTGACTTGCTATCCGGACCACACTTTGTCCACACCTCTCTCTATCTCCTCCTTGATATTGTCTGAAAAGAGTTCCAGGAGGGGGAGCCCGCCAGCATTTCACTTTCTACTCTTACTCTGTCCATGTCCTTGGCTCGCCGGCTGGTCACCGTAGAGCAAATAGACACAGTCCTTTGACTCAACTCTCCTCATTTCTCTTTCCTATACTCTACCCTTTTTTTTCCTCCCAGGTTTACTTCTCCCCCTGATCAAGGAAGTTGTTTGCTTGGGTGGGCCCTTTACCTTTACCTTTACGTTTCTCTCATTTTGTTCTCATTGCTGGAACTGTTGGAACCATCTTTACCCGCCCTTCCTCAGAAACCCTTGCTGCTGTCTACTGGATACAAGTGCTCTGGGACTGGAGTGATTCTGGACCGCCCCAACGGCTCATCATTAAATCATTGTAAAGGCATCCCCCAGCTTCTACAACCGTCCCACCAGAAGAATATTCTTCAACCAAAGATTGGGCCGATTTATCGGCGCCTCTCTATAATGTTGCAGTTCTGCAACGGGTAACCATTGTAAGGTTACAAACACCCCAGAAGTCAAGTTCTAGTTCATTTGATGAGCTATGTGGATGTAGGGGGGGGGGGGGATTAGCGTAGATACATTAGTATGATTCCATATGTTCAGAAGTGACTGCTGTTTTTCTTTTATATGGATGTGTATGTCATCAAGGAGAGGAAGATATTGTTGGGGTGCTATAATTGGGTCGCTCTTTGAAACTGTGTACCACATATTTGGTTTCCACATTACATTGGTAGTGATTTTCCTTCTTTTTTTTGGGAGGGGGTAGTAAGTTAAATAGTGGACAACATACACATCCGCATAAAATTACCAGCAGTCGCTTCCAAACATATGGACTCATACAAATCCATCTACACTAATTTCACCTCCTCCCCACTTGCATCCCGCATAGCGCATGCCATATGCCACTAGTATTAGTAATGTTAGCTCAACTCATAATAGCAATATCTACAACACTTACCACTCACCGCCAGGTCCCAGAAACCCCAATACAGCCAATGGCATCATATCCCCGATGGGAAAGCATACAGTCCTGTTGAGGAACTTCCAATTATAGTGCCCCAACAATATCTTTCTCCCCTTGATGACATATACATCCCAAAAAAAAAAACATTCATTGCTTCCGAACATATGGAATCATACAAATGCATCTACACTAATCCCCCCCCGCCCTCCCGACCTGCATCCCACATAATGCATGCCTTATATTAAAGCTGCATAGTCCAATGAAGCATTAAATTTTCAAAACCAAAATAATGATTTAGATTTGATTCTAGATATCTAACTTAGATACTGATGCACTTGTTTCTGCGTAGAAGGCAATACTGAGTCAATGTAACAGAACCTGTTACTGCAGAAGCTTATGGTGTCAGAGTTTTGGCAAGCTTACAAAAATTAAGTTTCCATGTTTGCACTCAAAATATCTTAAAGGTTTACCATTTAAAATAAAAGTAACTTTGAACTAATGTAAAGTAGATACTAGTGATCGATCTAATATATTTATCTCAGAAAAAATAAAGAAATTCAAAACCATCAGACTATGCAACTTTAATGCCGCGAGTAATCTTAGTTCTACTCATAATAACAATACCTACAACACTTACCGCCCACCACCAGTTCCCAGAAACCCCAGTATAGCGAATGGCATCATAGCCCCAATGGGACACCCAACAGTCCCGACGAAGAACTTCCAACCGTAGCACCCCAGCAATATCTTCCAATCCTTGACGACATCTATAAAACAGCAGTCGCTTCCGAACATATGGAATCATTCCAATGCATCTACTCTAACACCCCCTCCCATCTGTATTCACATAATGCATGCCTTATATTAATGCCACGAGTAATCTTAGCTCTACTCATAATAACAATACCTACAACACTTACCACCCACCGCCAGGTCCCAGAAACCCCAGTATAGCGAATGGCATCATAACCCCAATGGGACACCCAACAGTCCCGACGAGGAACTTCCAATCGTTGCGCCCCAACGATATCTTCCTCTCCTTGACGACCAGCGTGTAGGCGTTGAGTGACATGAACGTCACCATGAGCGCTTGTACCATGACGAAGGTGGACACGAAGTAAGCCATGGCTGTGCAGGCGGCATCTGGTGGGTGGTCGACGAGCACCAACATCGTCGCGTGGTCCATCACGTGACTGATGCTGTAGAGCAGATCGCCCAGCGCCAGGTACACTGCAAAGCGCTCGCCGATGCTGCGCGACCAGAAGCCCGGACAGGTCGGCCTGAGGATGGCGAAGACGGCGATGCTCGACACGATGCTGATGCCGAGGCTCACCTCGGCCGTGATGTGCAGGATCCAGAAGTTGATGCCCGGCAGCCCCATCACCGGCAGGCCGGTGGTCGACGGAACCAGCGACGGCAGAGACGGAGGCTGCGTGCCGGTTAGATCCGGAGAGGAGCTGCTTACATTCTGCAAGTAGTTGTCTGCTGCTGATGATGATGATGGATATGGTGGCGTCGGCCATGTAGCTAGCGCCATCTTGGATGAGATTGGATCACGTGTTCTGACAACACTGGATGTTTCTGGCCTGTCGTAATGTGGAGCAGATATTTTATTTTGAGGACAAGTTTCACACTGTATTCTGAAGGTCTAGATCTACAGTCTACTCTGTCTAAAACGGACACCCATGGGACTGGAGCAAGATGCCGTTATAGGCAGAGACTGACTGATGGAATGGGTTGAAACCAATGTTTTTCTTTTATACTTGACTGACTAGGACGGTCCTTACAAAGTAATTTCTACAATTTGTCATTTGTACAATTAGTCATTTCTACTATTCATCACTTCTACACTTTGTCATTTCTAGACTTTGTCATTTCTACACTTTGTCATTTCTACACTTTGTCATTTCTACACTTTGTCATTTCTACACTTTGTCATTTCTACAATTTGTCATTTCTACTATGTTATAACTATATGGCATGTCGTTATTGCCAGAGAATATTGATCAAATACGTGAAAAAATGGCTTGTTGTCCGCATAAGACAGTTGTCCGTTAGACAGTGAGGCAATGCTATTAAATTAAAGGGGTGACATGACGTCCCCAGCCCTTTTTGCTGTTATTGTCAGAGATTCGTTCTTGAAAGAGGCCATTATTGGCAGAGTAGACTGTGTATATATATATTTATATATATACATGTATACTTCATATCTGTATATACACACATATATATATACATACAAGTAGCTCTTTTCCAAAACGCAATAGGCACCAATCCAAGAAATGACTTTGCAATGCCAAACCTAAGTTTGTATATCGTGTTTTGGAAAGAGCTCTTCGAATATGTGATATATAGCACATTATATGAGTATAACGGCAAGGGGAACACGTTCTCTATATATATTCCTCCTTTGTACGCATTGGTGGAATGCCCCCTCCCCAGCTCTCCGGGAAATTGGTATGTGGGCCCCTCCTTCGCGCCACACACACTCAAGGAATATGAAGAGCTCTTTCGTTATATATATGAAGAGCTCTTTTCCAATACATGATGTACAAACTTGGCATTGGCATTGCAAACTCATTTTTTGGATAGGCGCTTATTGCATTTTGCATCACCCAAGCTAATTATAATGACTTCGGCAATGGCTGAAAAGTAATGATCGTACTAGTATGACACTAGTATCAGTCATCCTATCGATCCTGCTCAGTGGACCTATTTGCTGTTTGGGCTATTTTCCATTGCAACCCGTGGTCCATAACTGGTTCATGAAAGGCTGTGGTATGTGCTGTCCTGTCTGTGAGAAAGCTATATAAAATACCCCTTGCTGCTTATCGGAAAGAATAGCATATGTGGCGGTAGCAGGTTTCCTCCAAAGAAATATGTGCATCACTCTATGTAGTTCATGGACAACTGTAGTAAATAACAAAAGGGAAAGTCACCCCTGCTAAGCTGCGCACAAAGTCACATAACATTGTAGACATTAACACTAAGCCAATGGACAGTGTACATACCTTGGTGGCGAATATCTGAATCAACCATTGGCAAACCCAAGCTTCATATTTAAATGACTTGTAATGCACTGACTGAACCTACACATATGCCATCATAATGCTCCGCCCACCAAGAAGCAAGACAAACTCAAACAAAAACACACCCATAAAAACAATGCTCAGTCAAAGGCATTAACACATATGCCATTCCTACAGCTCTTATGACGCCACTTTAAAACTTGAAAACAAAGCTTCGAAGATGAAACGCTAGGTGGCACCACCTACACCATGCAGTCATTGCACAGCCTTTGATGTTGTTGCCTTACAATGCCTCACTTGCCGACCAAAAGCTTGCGAGTTACTTGCGACTAAATTGAAACAATTTGTTACAAACTATCTTACACGTGCCACATCGCGTCAGTCGGCGATCAATCGGCGAGTAGTCATAAGGTTGTCGTAAGGTGGTCGTAAGATAGTCGTAATTTAATTGCAAAATGCCTCGTGTGATGCTGGAGTACTGCTACTATGGTCGCAGATCATTCGGCGATCGGTCGGCGAACGATCACCGATTGGTCGGCGATCGGTGGAAATGCCAGAGGTCGTAAGGAGGATGTTGGTGCTGCAGCGACAATCGCCTTGCGACCAAAAAAGATGAAATGGTAGGCGATCAGTCGGCGATCACTCGCAGAGCATTCGGCGATTAGTCGTAAGGTGGTCGTAAGATGATCGTAATTTAATTGCAAAATCCTCGCGGATCGATCGTAAGCGAACGCAGGCCTCGTGTCACTGGGCCTTTAGTTTGTCATATATTTGTCTTAAATGTCGGCGATCGGTCGCAGATCACTCGGCGATTAATCATAAAGTGGTCATAAGATGGTCGTAATTTAATTGCAAAATGCTCGCAGATCGATCATAAGCAAATGCAGGCCTGGTGTGACTGGGGCTTTACCGTTTGGGCATTCCACACCTTGGTAGCCATTTCCATCATTTAGTCTTACCATGACTTTACAAACAAGTTATGTACATGATCATTACATGTACACATTAATGTACATAAATTATTGTATATTACCAATGTACACTGAATTTAGTACCAAATGGAGATTAAAATGTATTTTCAGTCACTTAGACAACATTTTTATTTTTGCAGATGATCAAGTTATGTCTCTCCTGGAATCGATCTTTGTGGCTGTTGGTCGTGGCAGGCATCTAAATATTCCAAAGACAATCCAGTGTCCCAACAAATTACTTCTCCAGCTCCACTGTATTCGAATTTGTATGCAGAAAAGCTGGGAGAATGTGTCAGTATGGGTATCAAAACTCTTCCCATATTATCCCACCAATAAGAGTCAGTTGATCATTGAATGACATTGATGAGTTTCTTGTTTTATGTATATTGCAGCTACAGTTTTGTATTTAATTAATTGGCACATTGAATTACTAAAAATAACTGTCATTTATATTATATTTGAAGGTACTAAGTTGTAAAGCATGTTATCAGAAAGAGCTGGTTGCAATTTTGGGAAAATTGGATGTATTCTTTTCAAACTACAACCGAAAGTGTAAATTCTACCCCTTAATTGGTATGCAAAATTGAAATTTATGTCAATTTTCTCAACAATTATCATGATTATTCTGAAACTATAATAATATTGGTTTGTTTGTGGTAATTCATTTTTACTACATGATGTTGTGGATAGTTGGGTGAAGTTTCAAGGATATTGGTTGTGTATTTCTTTAAATATAAGCATTTATGTACCTCATACCTCTTAATTCCTCATATTGACAAGTGGCAATTTGTGTTTTTTGCCATTTTGAATGGCCAATATCCCGAAAAATAATTATGTAATTACTTTGGAAAAAATAGACTTGATATATGCATATAGATAACAGAGAGTCCTGAAAGTCAAGCTCATCTGGCCATTATATTTTGAATTATTGATGTCTGAAATGTGGGTTTCATGCAAATTGCCAAAATAGCTGTTTTTTGCATCATTTCTGTCCATATTAAAAAGCCTACAACTTTTTAAGTAATCATCCAATCTTAATGAAGTTTGTGTCATTTTACTTCTCCTGGTAAGAGCTATGGATCTATATCAAAATATGGTACTTTCTATTGAGTTGCAAAAATGAGTTGGGATACCTACTTACATTATGGAACAAGTCTGGTCTTTTGTGTATGTATGGAATTCACATTGCCGGTGTCGCAGTTTCAGTGCCCGGTCAGTTTCCACCGCCCGTATAGACTCAAACTCAAGGCATTGTCAATGGTCGTGAGCAATCTTCATACAGAAAATACAGCAAAAGTGAAATATCTCTAAATCTACACCACCTATTAACAAATCGCTTGGTACACATATAGAAAACATCTTTACCAAAAAGACTGTATTAAATTTATACGGTTAGGGTTCTTGATTTGTATTAATTTTGAATAAAACTAAGGTTTTGCACTGCGCATACCGTCAAACTCAAGGCATTGTCAATGGTCACTAGCAATCTTCATACAGAAAATACAGGAAAAGTGATATATCTCTAAAACCACACCACCTAGAAACAAATCGGTTTGTACACATGTAGAAAACATCTTTACCAAAAACATTATATTAAATTTATAAGGTTAGTGACGGTGATGTTAGATTTTGATGCATGTGCATGAAACTGACAGGCAGCTGAAACTGACCGGGCGCTGAAACTGCGACACTGGCGTTTATATTGTGTATTTGTCTGCACTGACTTCTCAGGCAAAGAGCCACATACATAGGTAGGAGTAGATATGGTGATTGCCTATCACTAGTATCAGGGAGCCTAGATTGTGTAATGATTAGCATGCTAGAACCAGAATGGAAAGAGGTGTAGGTTCGAATCCTGCCTGCTCTAGGCGCAATATTTCCTATTTACATGGTCACCTATGACACTGACTCAATGACCAGTATCCTATACAAACTACATGTTGTATGGTTATCGAGGCTAATTTGTGTATGTATATAATTATGCAAGTGCATTGTCTGTAAATGTGTAATGGTAAACAATGAATGACTTATGGATGCAAACCAGTAAAATGACTTACAATTCCAGGGGGACAAGCATAGTAGTCTTCACTGACCTCTCAGGGAAAGAGTTGGGTAGACAGGTATGCAGTGATAGAGTAATTATGTCCGGGAATACACAAAGGTTTTCTAATGCAACTTTGAACCAATCAGTCAGATACACGAAAGGTACCTTAGAAACCTACGTAAGGATAACTGAATGAGTTAAGTATCCATCTCCTGTTTTGGTTGATCGCATCCTGGTCGAGTCACCCCAATTACTTAAAATTTGATACCTGTCGCGTCCTAGCCAGGCGCTCGGCATTATTATATTAGGAAAGGGCAAGGACTGGTTGATTCAGCATCAGGATAATGTGACTGAGTGGGATATCAGGTCATGGTGCTGATGGCCTTGTCTCCCAGTGGGGCAACACTATAAAGTTGCCATGAGTGTACACTGTCACAAGTCGGTACCCGTCCTGATATGACCGTAGATGTTTCCAAGACGTAAAACTCCACCAACCAACCTACATAAGGATGGGTGATCAGAAAGTGCTGGGTGGCGCCCTCTGGTAGTACTTTAGTTAAAACAAGGCGCAGTATGCATGCTGGAAATGAGTGCGCATGACCGTTTTTGCTCTAAATGTGTGGCTGCCAAATCTAGGAGATGTAAGCTTTCATCTTTGCTCGTATATGACTTGCCAAAATGGAATCATCACCATAAAATAATTAGGATTTGTATTTCCCTCGTGTATATACATACTATATTAATAAGTAACTATGCATATATATATGTATATACGCTTATACATGTATACGTATATTCTTATATGGTCGTTTCATGGTAAATGGGGCCAATGTACTTTTCAGTATGTAATGGTCAAAAACAATTATGGAAAGAGTGGAGGAGGTATTCTCTTCATGGAACTGATATTTTTACACTTTGGAGAGATAGATATGAAAAAAATTAAGGCCTAATGTGACATAGTAAAAAAAAGGCCAACATTGTCATTCCAAAGATATTGTGTTTTAAAGGCATGAATGTGTGACATGAAGAATTTGGACTTTTCTACAGCCTACTAGACCTTTATTCTGCACAGAATATCACCTGTTAGTCAATGAAATAATAAAAGAAACTCTTACTTGAAAGAAATAATCATTTTGCATGCATATATCTTTTTTTATATCTAATATTCTGGGGTGATTAAACTGGTTCTGGACGTAATTGTTGTGTCTCCTGTTTGTTCCCTGCTTGTTAAATTAGGAAATATGTTATCCTAGGAATGAATACCAGAGCTTCTGTAAAACACAGTTGCTAGTTTTGCATGTGTAATTAAGTAACAGAACACGGCGACCTCAGTTTGTGGGCCAATAAAATTTTATTATTATTATGAATAAAATTTTTTACATCCCAGAATTAATCATTAACATACTAACGACACATGAATTAACAAATATGCATAATCTATACGGACATTAATTATTAATAAATACCGATCACTCAAGAGTACTGGTCGAGTTCACAACAGCAGTGTTTATAGGGGCCTCAGCACTCAGCAAAACAAACCCCCACCACAAACAGGCTATTTTCTAGTACCATGGCTAGTAATATAATTTTTCTACAAAGCTTTATGAAAAAAATAGAAGTTGAAGTTCTATGTAATTATTGGTGTCACCTTCTATTGTGTTGCATCCACAACTCAAAATTGGGGGAAATATAATTATCCTATGCAGATTTCTTTATGGTGTGGTCCTCTATACTTAGGGGCCCACAATGTAAACATTAATTGTTTCATGCAATAAATTTTATTCAATAATTGATTTGATTAATAAATCCACACTTGGCGATTAATACGTCCACACTTGGGGCTGGCTACTAAATTAGTGCTTGTGTTTATGTCAAAATGGTAACCTCAACTATCATTTCCTTCCCATTACCAGGATATATATGGACAAGAGTTGGCTACTCAGTGAAAAAATGAGGAAAATACACAATATTCATTTTTGACCCTCATGTCATACTTTGGCCGCATTTACTATGAAACGACCCATATACGTATCCACTTATATGCGTATATACCCGTATATGTACGCATGCATGCATGCATGTATGCATGCATGTACGCATGTCCACATATACATGTACAATGTATGAATGTGTGAATTTACGAATGTGTGAATGTACAAATTTACAAATATATGTGTATAAATCTACAAATGCACACATGTACAAAACACACATGTACAAATGCACAAATGCACAAAATGTACAAATGTATAAATGCATACACAGATACGTACACACACATTATGTATATATATATATGTGCTCTATAATCCATTATGGGAATATAAACAAGGACACTACCGATCTTCAGTTCCCTATGTAATAGTTAGCACTTATCCTATCTAGCTGACCCTGTTATTATGACATAGACCGCGGTGGCGCCCCCTGTGAGCGGCCCTGTGCACTGTATGCCAGCTGCGCCTGGCCTTAACGCATTCAATTTATATATATATATATATATATATATATATATATATATATATACATGTACTGACCTGGTCAGGGATGGAACCCACAACCTTCGCACTGGAACTGGAAGCAGGTGTTTACTCGGGCCCTCAGACCTGGTACATTGTCAGGGTCTTCTATTTATTATCCTGTTATATATATATTTTGTTGTCTCTTCTTTTTCTGAAATATTCAGCTTCATTGTCGGCCAGATTAAATAGCGCCATAACGTATATATATATATATATATTTATATATATATATATATATATATATATATACATATACATACATACATATGTATATCATGTGTGTGTAGGTATCTGTAAAGTATATATATATATACGTTATGTCGCTCTTTAATTTTAAATTTTAATCCAGTTCCAGTGCGAAGGTTGTGGGCTCGATCCCTGACCAGGTCAGTACATGTAACCAGTGGGATACCGGACGAAGTAGCCGAATCGGTAGGGCGCAGGCTTCCCGTGCGGAACGTCGGGGGTTCAATTCCCGGCCGAGTCAAACCAATAACTTATACAATTGATACTTGTCACTACCTAGCCTGGTGCTCGACATTAATAGGATAGGACAAGGACTGGTTAGCACAGTATCGGATAAGGTGACTGGGTGGGATATCAGCTCATGGTTTCGGCGGCATGGTCTCCCAGTGGGGCAGCACTGTAAAATCGACACGAGTGTGCACTTTCAGAAGTTGGTACCCGTTCTGATATGACCTTATATGTTGCTAGGACATAAAAGAAGAACAAACAAACCCTCGCAATATCTTTCTCTGCCTAACCATGCTCACCAGACAGATTCTATAGTCCCACATGACTCATACCATCATCTATCAAATTCGTTCCTGGGTTACCGGATGCTCAGTGGACATAATTTGCAGTTTGGGCTATTTTCCATTCCAACCAGTGGTCCACAACTGATTCATCGTATGTGATGTCCTGTATGTGGGAAAGTGCATTTAAAAGACCCCTTGCTGCTTATCAGAAAGAGTAGCCTATGTGGCGGCAGCAGGTTTCCGCCAAAGAAATATCTCAGAATGACCATATATTTGACGTCCAATAGCCGATGATAAAAAATCAATGTGCTCTAGAGGCGTCGTTAAATAAAACAAACTTTCCTGTGTTACCGTGTATCATTCTATATACCAAATGTTTTAATGCATTATCTCAACAAGTACTATCACAATTTGTTGTTGTTATTTTTGTTGGTTAATATTTTTATTCATCTGAATACATATTTTCAGCGCTGATGCACTGCCGTTCAACGGCAAGGTGCCACGCTTAACCCCTTGGTGCTGCCCTCTAGTTTATAACGGCCGCACTAGAACTGGCGATACTATCGGAGTGGCCCACGAGGTGGCAGCACTGCAGCCAAGCATCGCCATTGCCTTGGAATGGGATAATTATGAATTGGGCGAGATATTGTACCTACTACTCTAGTTGTAGAACTGTTCTGCTGTCCCTGGAAGAACTAACGGCATCACCGAGACAACTTTACTTCTTCACGATTATCACAATTAAATGTCACTAGTGAACTCACATAACTAAACACGATAGGGTAAGACTGGAATAGAATATCCCCTATCAAACTGACATTTATATACTTCGCATCTGACTCCAACTGACCACACCCTACATTAAAGCGTATTACAACTTTACCAAATGAATTCAGGAGATACCTTCTGCTAATACCCCTGTCACACTACAACGTAATGAGCGAACGTGAGCCTAACGTGGTGATATTTCGTCATTACGTTGATGGACTTTGGATTATGTTATGATGACGTCATAATGACATTAGCGTGACGTCGAGCTACGTCACATTACGTCGTGTTACGTCGAGTTATGTCGAGGTTTTGGACATGTTCAAAAGTTTCGACGTAGGATGAACGTAAGGGTTTACGTTCACCGTACATTCTGTTCACGTTCAGCGAACGTCAATGACGTTAAATGGACGTTATTCCAACGCTCCTCACTATGTTCAACTACGTTCAACTACGTTGACCCCCATTAAACCGAGTGCAAATGCGCGCGGGGCGTAATGGGAACATCAGGAGAACGTCAGGAGAACGTCAGGAGAACGTCAGGAGAACGTGCATTCAACATACGTTCAACGTCTCATGTCATAGCTAACGTCATGTAACGTTCTTCTGGCGATGGAATAACGTTCATAGCGTTCCGTGAGCGTCATTACATTGACCTCTCTCGTTGAATGACGGTATCACTAAGCTTTACCGACGTTACGCTCTCGTCCACTACGCTGCATCCACGTTCAACTGCTGCCCAAATTTGCATACTACGCCGAAAAGTTCAACGTTCTTCACGTTCTCCCTACGTCGACGTCGTTACATCGTAGTGTGACAGGGCCATTACATGTTAAATATCATGAAAATAGCCACATCGATCTAACTAATATTGATGTAGTCATATGACACTTCTTCTTCTTCATTGTGTCCTTCCACCAGTTATCTCAAGGAATTTTCTAGCAGAGGTATGATCTTTATCGTGGGACATGCTCTCGGTGTTGGATGGTGATAGCAGGATTTGCAATCAGATAGCTGATTCCCAGGGCCGCGATCTGGATGCTCCTGCTGTGGCCAGTTTTGTCGATAGAAAGCCTGGGCCTACACTTTTACTGACCCAAGGGATTTCTAACCTCCCACACCACATAGACATGGTATGAGAGCAACCAGCCTTTGATGACGCTGTAAGTTATACACAGCTGTGGAAATCCAAATTGGCAGAGGTGAGGGGGGCACGGGGATTTGAACCACTAACCCTCAGATCAGGCATCCGACCTAGAAAAAAGTCGGGCACTCTAACCACTCCGCCACAGAGAACACCACAAATGACATTTATGTTACCATACTGCTGTGCTGTGGAACTTGTGGGTAACTAGAGTACAACAGTGATTCTTTTAGGAATAGGGAACAAAGAATAACATTAACAGTGGCTCTGCTAGGAATAGGGAAGAGAGAACAGCAGGACTTCTTTTATGAATAGGGAACAAAGAATAAGAGTGGCTCTTTTAGGAATAGGGAACAGAGAACAGTGGGACTCCTTTAATGAATAGGGAACAAAGAATAACATTGGCTCTTTTATGAATAGGGAACATAGATCAGCTGGACTTCTTTTATGAATAGGGAACAAAGAATAATACTGGCTCTTTTAGGAATAGGGAACAGAGAATGGCGGGACTTCTTTTATGAATAGGGAACACAGAAGAACAGTGGCTCTTTTATAAATAGGGAACAGAGCACAGCGGGACTTCCTTTATGAATAGGGAACAGAGAATAACAGTGGCTCTTTTACGAATAGGGGTAAAGAACAGGAGTGGTTCTTTTAGCAATAGGAAATAGTGAACACGAATAGTTCTCCCTTCTCTGTCTCGCTTTCTGTCTTTCTCTTATATCTCCTCTATTTCTCCCCTTGTGTTTTTTTTTTGTCGTCTTGTCAGCTAGGATTCCCCTTCAACCCATTCCTTGCGATCTTGCATGGACAATGAGATTTATTTCTGCTTGGGGAATATTTACTACAGTCTTAGTCTACTATCTCATGTATATTACATGAGATGTGTAGGCCACCGAACATGAGCTTTTGAAACGCGTTTTTGCACATATTTGTTTCAGAATTTTGTTAATAATAATTTTTTTTATAAAATAACCCCCCCCCCCCACTAAATCCACTCCCAACAAATTCAAATAACTTAATCTGTAGACAAAACACCCACCGTGAAATCTGACCTTCTTTCTGTCTAGGGCTGGTACATATATTTAACATGGTCTTCCCCACCAAAATGGTCATTGCGGATTAATATTAGACTGTTCAAATCGACACAGCGGCTGAATTCAGGTCATTAATTATATAAATCCACTATAGGCAAGTTCTGTAATCTTAATGGTTAACACGCACATGTTAATTATTTAATACATCACCACAATATTGCATTTTGCATTACTTAGGTACTAGATAAATGTAGCATTTTGGATTGATTCAGTAAATTGAGAAGCAAAACAAAGACTATTTCATTCTCCATTTCTGAAGCAAATTCAAACAGATAATCCTAAAGTTGCATAGTCCGATGGTTTTGAATTTCTGTATTTTTGTTTAGATAAATATATTAGATCGATCACTAGTATCTACTTTACATTATTTCAAAGTTACTTTTATTTTAAATAGTAAACTTTTGAGATATTTTGAGTGCAAACATGGAGAATTAGTTTTGGCAAGCTTGCCAAAACTCTGACACCATAGACTTCTGCATTAACAGCTTCTGTTAAATTGACTCAGTATTGCCTTCTATGCAGAAACAAATGCTTAATAAGTGCATCAGTATCCAAGTCAGATATGTAAAATCAAATCTAGATAATTGGTTTGGTTGTGAAAATTTGATATTTCATCGGACTATGCAGCTTTAAAGTGATTCTTTTGAGGTCACTCAGAAAAGATGCAACACTGGACGAATTTGAAAACTAAACTGTGTGCGTGATATTTATTTGGATTTATGATGCAGTGTTTATTTGAAAGTCCATTGTAAAGTTGAATGGATTTATTGTTGTTGATTCTTGTCCGAAATGAGTATCCAGAGATTATGAAGTATTCGACTAGTTCTCTTAAAGTTTGCCTAAATTGAAAGTTGGACAGCTAGACTATGAACTATTAAAGCTGCAGATTGCGACTGGATTAGGGACTATTAAAGCTGCATGCTACGACTAGGTATGGGACTATTACAACTTGGCAATACGACTAGATTAGGGACTATTAAAGCTGTACAATACGACTAGATTAGGGACTATTAAAGCTCAGATAATGTCTTAGGAGCGTCACAGAGTTTAAACCAGGTGGGCTCTGTCAGTTGGAAAAGCCAGGCGCGAAGAAAGACAGCAATGCGAGCGAGAACAAGGAAAAGAGACAAGTGTCAAAAACGAAAAGGGAGCCATCCAGTCAATGTAGAGAACAAGGGAAAAGTAGAGGACAGAAGACAGAGAAAACAAGCAACAGCAAGAGAGAGAAAAGAGGAAAAAAGAGAAACACGAGAAAAGCAAAAAGAACCACTCGCGAGAGCATAGCAACACGAGCAGAAAAGAGGTCGAGAGAAAGAGAAAGAGAAAAAGACAAGCACAAAGAGCCAATCTAGAAAAGAGAGAAAGAGAGAAGAGAGAAAAAGAGAGAGAGAACAGAGCCACACGAGATAGAATGGGGGACGAGACGAGAGAAACAAACGAACCCCAACGCGAAGAAGCGAAACACGAGATGAGAGACCCGAGAGCCAACACAAACAACGCACAACACACGCACGCCCCAAAGCAACCACAATACAAAGCCAGCGCACCCCCACACGCACTGCCCCCGCCACACCAGCGGCACGCGCGACACAACCGCTCCCCCCCCACTCTTCCCCCTCTCCCCCTCCCTCTGTCCACCCTCCCCCCTCTCGTCACTCTCCCCCATACTCCCCCCTCTCTATCCCTCTCCAATCTCTCACACTCTCTCCCTCCTCCCTCCTCCCTCCCCCTATCCCGCTCTCCACCTCTTTCCCACTCCTCCCCTCTCCCTCTCCCCCCTCTCCCTCTCTCCCTCCCTCCTCTCTCCCCTCCCCCGTTTTCCTCCCTCCCCCTCTCCTCATCCCTCTCCCTCTCCCCCTCGCTCCCTCTCCCTTCTCCTTCTCACCTCTAATCCCCTATCACTCTCCCTCTCTCCCGTCCCCTCTCTCATTTCTGCCCCCCCCTCTCTCTCTCCGTCTCACCCGATCGCGCTCCCCTCCTCTTTCTCACGCACAGACACAGACAGACACATACACAGAAGCAATCATCAGCTATTGATTAGTATTTGAAAAAGAACGCCTTGGGAGTTTCCTTTATTTCAACTCAGAGATGTCAGCTTTCAATTATAAAACGGACTGAGTTGAATAGTGATCACGGTGGCGGCGTTTCTCTGTGTTTTTGTTGTTGTTGTTGTTGTGGGGATGTTTTGTTTGTTTGTATTTCGCTGTGGTGGGAAGCCTTAGCTTCTGCGGCTTTTCCCCCCTGTGCGTCTGTAACTTCTGCCAGGAGTTCATTTCTCGCTTCTCTCCCGAATCTCGCCCGATTCGTAATGCGCCGTCTGCCGCCGTGTTTGTTAACCGACATCCGAGAGGGTTTCCCGCCAAAAGTCAGCGACACGTGACCCCTGCGTCGTCTGCGCGCGCACACGGGAATAAAAGTCGCTCGCGCTGAGCAAATGGCGGGGTGAGCAGCAAAGGGTGGCGGCAGGGGCGGGGCAGGTTGGGTTACGGAACGCCTTGGGGTTGTAAGCGGGGAATAATGGACGCTTGGCGCAGATGAGGCGGAGGGGGGGGGGGGGGAGGGAGAGGTGTGTGCGTGGGGGGGGGGCTGAGTTGTTTGTTTGGGTGAGGGCCCTTTTCCCTTTTCACTGCTACTCTGTCCTCCTGTGCTGTGGATCGCATCTTTTGCCCTCCCTCCTCTCCAACCCAACCCATCGGCAACTGGACTCAAGTGCTTCAGCCAAAATCGGGCGATTTATCTGTGCCGATTCGATAACAGTCGGCCATTTGACTCCAGTACTTTGTACTTGTTAACACTGGCTTTATATTGAGAAACTGACACAGTCTTTTCGGCACAAATGTGGATTCATAGAGAAAACATACTTACCATTTTTTAATCATTTATGATAATTATAGCTGTATCCTATTGATTGATTGATTGATTGAAAAGCTTGATCATAAGTGTAAAACAACACAGTGACACACTGTCGACCCACAACACGAGTGTCGTTGCCTATCACCAGGTGTCGTACTAGTTGCGGAAATTGTGTATTCGCAGTAACTAAATTACATAAACTAGGGTTACTTAGTAAAAATAAATTTTAACGAGAAAAAAAAGAAGTTATTCTTGGATAATTGAGGCAGTCGAACAAGCTTACCCGATGAACGAATCAATCATACTAACTTTTCGCCGTGAATATGAATGGTCGTGGCTGGCGACATGGTATTAAGCCACCACAAAATCAATCAACCAATCAACCAATCAATCAAACCTGTAAACCAGTCCACTATGTGGACGTGCATTTCCACCACGTGTCCCACGCATTAAATAGGCAGTCACATGTCGGACACAACTTCACTGCCGGACGCGGTGACCGAATCGCGGAAGGTCGGGAGTTCGAATTCCAGCCGAGTCAAACCGGGGACTTATAAAATTTATACTTGTCGCTGCCGAGTCTGGCGCTAGGCATTAATAGGACAGGACAAGGACTGGTTGGCTCAGCATCAGGATAATGTGACTGAGTGAGATATCGGTGGCCTGGTCTCCTAAGAGTCCTAGTAGGCCAGCACTATAAAGTCACCATGAGTGCACACTGTCACAAGTCGGTCATCATCATCATCATGCTGTCGGTCGCGATGCGACAAAGACTGCTTTCATTATTTGACTGCCGCTTTCCATTTAGCTCTCTGCTGTGAGAGTTGCATCCATGAGTCGGTCTAATGCCAGTTACACACCTACTGTCTTTCCGCACCCACCTACCGTACACGATCTAAAACTGCCCAAAAGTCATGAGGTGTGCACTCCCCTAGCACACCTACCGATTGCGATTCACGACTAAAAACTAATTTTTAGGGCTAAAACGGTAGGTGTGTACCTAGCATACGATTGCGATTCGCGATTCGAAAAATGAATCGGGGCGTTTTCAGTTTTAAGCGGGTCGGGTCGAGTCGCGAGTTTTAGTGCGCGAATCCTATACGGTAGGTGTGTACCTGGCATTAATGTCTCTCTGCAGTTGTACATTTGATGAAAGCTGCCTGCAAAAGTGTTGAAGTGCTGCTGGCTTTTGCAAGTTACCAGTGGCACTCTCTCGGGGAGCAAATAGAGGTTTCACACCGGCAAGAACATGTCAAGACAGGCGCAAAACTATTTGTCCCTGCAGTGGCTGGTCGGGAGATGTTGGGAGTTCCATACATCAACCGCCCTTAATGCTGCCACAGTGACATGGTTTTCTGTTTAGGGTTTGCTCCCTTAGCCTTCGGTTCTGTCAAGAACCTGTACCACAAGGCAGTGGTTTACAACTCTGCAGGGCAGGGGCGTCAAACTCCCTGAGGTATTGCTATACCTGCAATACCTGCATACAAGTCGGTACCCGTCCTGATATGACCTTAGTGGTCGGTTAGAGAGGTTTTACTATACTTTCTTATCATTTCCACAGAAGTCATAGCTGATAGAAAAAAAACCCTCTGGTGGTGTTTGAATATACTTTTCCGGTTACCTGAGTGAGATCGAGTGTGTAGAGGTGAAGCGACATCAGTAGCTTCTGCCACGTGGCGGAATATTTGCGAACTAATGTAGGGCTCCATCAACACTGGTCAATGATATCATTTCATCTCCCCATGTTTGTTTGTTGGTGTTTTACTAGGATGATTCCCCGATCCACCCACCCACCCACCCACCCACCCTCTGATGGTTTTGAGTATCTGTCATTTTCTGAGATAAATACATTTGATTGATTGCTAAAATCTACTTTACTTTAGTTTAATGCAATTTAAAATTTAAATGGCGAACCTTGCCGATATTTGAAGTGCAAGCATGCAACATTAATTTTAGCAAGCGTGTCAGAACTCTGACACCATCAGCTTCACCATTAACAGATTCTATTAAATTATCTTAGTATTCGCTGAAACAAATAATTAAGTACACAAGTATTTAAGTTAGAAATGTGAGATTAAAAAACAGATAAGTATATTATGGTTTAATCAAATTTGATGTTTTCATCTGATTATGCAGTTATCAATTCACCAAGTACAACAAATAATACTACAATATCGACAATGGTAGGCGAGTCATGATGTACGGTGTAGGTTCGATGTGGTTGGTTGTTGGAGGTTTATGTCTTGGCAACATCTAAGGTCCTATATCATGCTTCGCATTGTGACAAAGACATGAGATGATGGCTGGATGAGTTGAGCCCCAACTTCCCCTGTGGCAAGTCGTGCTATTCAAATTCGTGATGTTCAACTCCGGACAAGTCAAACCAATTGTGAAATATTCTGATAAAACGCATTGGTGAGGGAATGCATATGGTCTATAATGGTAAATGGTATATAGTGCCAGGTGCATGAATGTATTTATGTAGTTGCTGGTGATCCTTTACTTATGGTTAATAGTCATTGCGTATTAGTCAGATAGTGTGAAAGAGGCACTAGAGATAGTGTGTAAGGGGCACTTGGAGCTCTACACACTACCCCCTCCCCCCTCTGTTAGTCACGGATCACCACACACTCAGCTCAGGCAGGTGGTGGCCAAGTAGCCACACCGCATGGTGGTGGTGGGCAGATTACTGTAGCCATGGTGACATAGGAATGCTTGATGTTCATTGGTGGAACTGTAAATGCTTGATTCTCATTGGAGAACACGGTCAGGTGGTATGCCATACCATATCCATGTACCACTATATAATAATAAACCTGAGAGCATTGTCTCTCTCTCTACTTTCATTCTTTATACTCTTCCTTTCTCTTCTTGCCTGTATTGATTTTATTATTGCCTGCCTACACAAACCAGAGATTCCAGCTGAGGACTTTACACAATGACTTAACAATTTATACTTGTCGCTACCTAGCCTGGCGCTCGGCATTACTAAAATAGGGCAATGGGTGGAATAAGAAATTAATTGGTTGTTATTGAAATGTCCGCTGTTTAGTCAGTGGACATAGCAATATTATACCGATATATTATGGATACAAATGCATGGGGGTGGCACAGGGGTGTGACTGGCGTATGACGGGATATGACTGGGATATGACGGGGGTATGCGGGGTTTGACGGGGTTATGACGGGGATGTGATGGGATATGATGGGGTGTGATGGGGGTGACATGGTATGACAGGGGTGTGACGGGTTATGACGTGGTATGACGGGGGCGTGATGTGGTATGATGGTGGTATGACGGGGGTATGATGGAGGCGTGACGGCGTATGACGGGGTGTGATCGGGGCTGGATGGGGATATGACAGTGGTATGACGTGGGTATGATGGGGGTATGATGGGGGTGTGAGGTGGGTGTGATGTTGGCGTACACGGGGGTAAGACAGGGGTATGATGGGGTATGATGGGGGTATGACTGGGGTATGACAGGGGTATGACGGGGGTGTGACGGAGTATGGCGAGGGTATGACGGGGTATGACAGGGGTGTGACGGAGTGTGCCATGGTTTGACGTGGGTATGCTATGGGTGTGACCGGGAGTGACAGTTTGACGGTGTATGCCTGGGGTATGCCGGTGGTATGCCGTGGGTATGCCGGGGGTATGCCGGGGTATGCCGGGTATGCCGGGGGTATGTCGGGGTATGCGGGGGTATGCCGGGGTATGCCGGGGGCATAGGGGGTATGGCGGGGGTATGGCGGATGGCGGGGTATGCGGGGGTATGCCGGGGTATTCCGGGAAATGCGGGGTATGCCTGGGTATGCCGGGGGTATGCCGGGGTTTCCGGGGGTATGGAGGGGGTATGGCGGGGGTATGACTGGGGTATGACTGGGTATGACTGGGTATGACTGGGGTATGACGGGGTATGACGGGGTATGACGGGTATGACGGAGGTATGACAGGTTCTGCGGTGGTATTACGGGGGTATGACTGGGGTATGACAGGGGTATGACGGGGGTACGATGTGGGTGAGACGGGGGTGTGACGGAGTATGGCGAAGGTATGACGGGGTGTGCCATGGTGTGACGGGGGTATGCCATGGGTGTGACCGGGGGTGACAGGGTGTGACGGGGGTTTGACAGGGTATGATGGGGGGTATGACGGGGATATGACGGGGGTATGACGGGGGTCTGATGGGGTATGACGGAGGTATGACGGGGTGTTACGGGGGTATGACGGGGGTGAAGCGAGGACGTGGGCTAGGCGGCCAGGTAAACACGGGCAGATCACGCTTGGAGATCACTCACTTCACCTGCTCGCCACCAGGTGGCCTGGTCGGCCTGAGCAAACCTGAGCAGCTCACCTAGCGGCGTACAGAGAGTCGACGTGGTCCCAGCTAACCCAAGGCCACTCCACGCAAATTAAAGTTGCGTAGTTCAGTGGTTTTCAGTTTCTGTCATTTTCTGAGATAAATATATTAGGTTGATCGTTATAATCTACCATACTTTAGATTGAAGTAACTTTTATTTGAAATGGCTAACTTTTCAGATATTCGAAGTGCAACCATGCAAAATTAATTTGGGCACACATGTGAAAACTCTTGACACCATTGGCTTCTGCAGTAACAGGTTCTAGTATATCGACTCGGTGTTCCCTTTTATATGTGGTGTCAAATGTTTTAATATGTGCACCAGTATCTAAGTTAGATATGTTGAATCAAATCAGGATTATTGCTTTAGTTAAAAAAATGTGATGTTTTCATCGGACAATGCAGCTTTTAAAGATGAACTCCAATGCTAACTAACCATGGCCAACAAGGCAGTAAAGACACACAAAGCAGCACATTCCACTTCCCCATCACCATGTACAAACCAAATGTGATCGCTCCAATGGCTGGACGACCAGTGCCTCGCGCTGACAAAATATGTATTCGGAAAAATAAGATTTTTTTTTAATGAACAAAAAATAAGAAAAAAAGATATCACATGCCTTACCCCGGTGGTGCTGAGCAATGCACATTATTATTAAATATTAACAAACATTCCCTATTTTTGTTGTTAAGGTTCAGAGGTGATGGACCCCGTCGCTGCTGGTCCCCACAAATCGATGAGTTGCGCGCGCAAACATGACACAGTTACGGGCAGCTTGGATTTGCATGTTTCCGACCAGGTCACCCCCGGGTAAAGTGTGTTTGTGAGGAGTGTGTGTGTGGGGGGGGGGGGGGTGAGTGGGTGTGGGTGTGGGTGTGGTGTGGTGTGGGTGGGTGTGTGTGTGGTGTGGGGGTGTGGGTGTGGGTGGGGTGGGTGGGTGGGTGTGTGGATGTGGGTGTGGATGTTTGGGGTGTGGGTGTGTGGGGTGTGGATATGGGTGTGCGTGTGGGTTTGTGGATGTGTGTGTGGGCGTGGGTGTGGGTGTGTGGGTGTGTGTGGGTGTGTGTGGGTGTGTGGGTATGTGTTGTGTGTGGGGGTGTGGGGGTGTGTGGATGTTGGTGTGTGGGTGTGTGGGTGTGTGGGTGTGTGGGTGTGTGGGTGTGTGGGTGTGTGATGTGTGGGTGTGTGGGGTGTGGTGTGTGGGTGTGTGGGTGTGTGGGTGTATGGGGTGGGTGTGGGTGTGTGTGTGGGTGTGGGTGTGAGTGTGGATGTGGATGTGTGTGTGTGTGTGTGGGTGGGTGTGGGTGTGTGGCGGGGTGCATTTATGAACAGATCTACTGTTTCTGACGGCATAAGGCTATGTTCATGCTAAACACGGAGGGACGGCTCCGCATGTTTTCCATCCGTCGGTCACCGTGAAGGTGTTCATTCTAGGCACGGTCAGCCACCCACTTTTTGTAGTCCTGCCTGTGTGGCACACAGTGTGAGACATGGAGACACAGTGTGAGACACAGTTTGAACCATGGAGACAGAGACACAATATGAGACACAGTGGCACATGGAGACATAGATACAGTGTGAGACACGAAGATATAGAGACACAGTGTGAGACACAGTGTGAAGTACAGTGTGGGATATAGTGTGAGGCACAGAGACAAAGTGATAGTTGCAGTGCATAGACACTCGGTGGATGGCCATGCCGTGCTATGTTCTGTATCAATATAAATGCTTTTTGCACCGACAATTACAATTTGTCATGCAGAACTTCAACGGATGGAAAAAGTACTGCAAGCACTAAAGGAAAATTTCAGTCGGTGGGTGGCCGTGCTGTGCCATGCCATGCCGTTCTGTGCCGTGTTTAGTATGAATGCCTTTTACGCCTACAGTGAGAATGAGCACAATTTGCTGTGCACCACTTCTTTTTTCCATACTGACGGAAATCGTCAGTGGACTTCCGTGGTTAGCATGAACGTACCTTAAATCTGTCTAATAGTAATATGTATATATAGCTAGGTGAGGAGGAAGAAGCCAGGTGGCAGCATCAGGCGAGTCAGAAGGTCTGACCAGTCGATGAGTAAAGAAGTGTCAATAGTTGGTGTAGAGTCAGTTGATATGAACTGAGGATGCAGTTCATAGATAATCGGTTTCCAGATAATTATACTCGTGTAATTGCTTATGCATCACATATACATTAGATGATATTATATATGTAGCATAATATGGCCGGAAGACCAGCGCCTCAACGCTGAAAAATACTTTTATTCACTGAATAAAAAGATCATTTACCTAAATATAATTATATATATCTATATATATATATATATATATGTGGTGGTGATTATTAAAAAAAAGGGAATACTCTTCCTAGAGCGGGATTCGAACCTCCTTCCCACTCATTTTGGGGCTAACGTCCTAACCATTAGCCTATTTAGGCTCCCTGATACAATCACCCTATCCACACCTACCTGGATATGTGGCTCAGTACACGCATAAACACACACGCATATATATATATTTATATATATATATATATATGTATATATATATAGTTTGTTTCATTACATTTTACGTCCTAGCAACATCTTAGGTCATATTAGGTTCTGTACCGACTTCTGGCAGTGTGCACTCATGACAATTTTATAGTGCTGCCACACTGGGAGATCAGACCACTGGTACCATGACACGATATCCCACTCAGTCACATTATACTGAGTTAACCAATCCCAGCTCTATCCTATTAATGGCAAATGGCAGAATCAAGTTTGTAAGTCATCACACCACTGCTACCATGACACGATATCCCACTCAGTCACATTATACTGAGTTAACCAATCCCAGCTCTATCCTATTAATGGCAAATGGCAGAATCAAGTTTGTAAGTCATCACACCACTGCTACCATGACACGATATCCCACTCAGTCACATTATACTGAGTTAACCAATCCCAGCTCTATCCTATTAATGGCAAATGGCAGAATCAATTTTGTAAGTCATTGATTCGAACGCCCGACCTTCTGCATGGGAAGCCAATGCTCTCACCGATTCGACCACCATGCCCGGAACACAAACAAACACACACATATTTGCTACCAGGAGGTGAAGAGGCAGTATGTGTCACACTTGCTAACAGTTGGGCGGTGGCGGTAGGTCTCACATTTGCTAACAGGAGGTGAGGTGGCAGTATGTGTCACATTTGCTAACTGTTGGTGAGGTGGCAGTATGTGTTACATTTGCTAACAGGAGGTGAGGTGGCAGTATGTGTCACATTTGCTAACAGGAGGTGAGGTGGCAGTATGTGCCACATTTGCTAACTGTTGGTGAGGTGGGAGTATGTGTCTGATTTGCTCAAAGTTGGTGAGGTGGCAGTATGTGCCACATAACAGTTGGTGAGGTGGCAGTATGTGTCACATTTGCTAACAGGAGGTGAAGTGGCAGTATGTGTCACATTTGCTAACAGGAGGTGAGGTGGCAGTATGTGTCACATTTGTTGGCTCCTGTCACGATAACCGCGCCTTTTGTTCTCCAAACCCGTTTTATAAGCAACACACTCGAGTTCACTCACCCGCGACCATTGCTAAATCACCCTAATCTTTACTGTCAAAAATCCCACACGTCATTACGTTGAACATGACAACCTAACCCGCACTGGACGCGGTGGCTGAATCGGTAGAGCGCAGACCTCCCGTGCGGGAGGTCGGGAGTTCAATTCCCGGTCGAGTCAAACCAATGACTTACACAATTTATACTTGTCACTTCATAACCAGGCACTCAGCATTAATAGGATAGGGCAAGGACTGGTTGGCTCAGTGTCAGGGTAATGTGACTGAGTGGGATATCTGATCATGTTGCTGGTGGCCTGGTGGACTGCACTATAATAAAGAATCAAGTCGCCAATATTAGTGTGCAGTGCCACATGTCAGTACACGTCCTGATATCACCTTAGATGTTGTCAGGATGTAAAACTCCAAAAACCGACCTACCTAATCTGCTCTATATGGTGATAGAGCTGCCTACCCGCCCACTATTCTGTCACGCGCATGCGCAGTGTACCTCTACGGCTAAGCTGTCCTTACACACACGCGCCCACACACGAACCTCCCCAGCTATAGTACTATCTACACACCTCCTTTACTTCTGTAAGTTTTCTCTTCAGTGTTTGTCGCTCCCGTGTCAACCATTTATTTTGTCGGAACAATTTTTCTTCCGGCTTCAAACACATCTCCAATTTTCTCCACTTGTTGATATCACATGAATACCCGACCATTCATTCACATCCGCCACAACCCATTCACACCCTCCCACCTCCATTCACACCCTTCCACCTCCATTCACACCCTTCCACCTTCAATCACACCCTTCCACATTTATGCAGACCTTCCACATTTATGCAGACCTCCTACAGTCATTCAGACCCTACACATTCAGTCACACCTTCCACATTCATTCACACCTTCCACATTCATTCACACCTTCCACATTCATGCAAACCCTTCCACATTCACACGCACCCTTCCACATTCACACGCACTCTTCCACATTCATTCACACCTTCCACATTCATTCACACCCTTCCACATTCACACGCACCCTTCCACATTCATTCACACCTCCATATTCATCCACACCTTCCACATTCATTCACACCTCCATATTCATCCACACCTTCCACATTCATTCACACCTCCATATTCATCCACACCTTCCACATTCATTCACACCTTCCACATTCATTCACACCTTCCATATTCATCCACACCTTCCACATTCATTCACACCTCCATATTCATCCACACCTTCCACATTCATTCACACCTCCATATTCATCCACACCTTCCAATTCATTCACACCTCCATATTCATTCACACCTTCCACATTCATTCACACCTTCCACATTCATTCACACCTCCATATTCATCCACACCTTCCACATTCATTCACACCTCCATATTCATCCACACCTTCCACATTCATTCACACCTTCCACATTCATTCACACCTCCATATTCATCCACACCTTCCACATTCATTCACACCTTCCACATTCATTCACACCTTCCACATTCATTCACACCTTCCACATTCATTCACACCTCCATATTCATTCACACCTTCCACATTCATTCACACCTTCCACATTCATCCACACCTTCCACATTTATTCACACCTTCCACATTCATTCACACCTTCCATATTCATTCACAGCCTCCATATTCATTCACACCTTCCATATTCATTCTCACCTTCCATATTCATTCACACCTCCATATTCATCCACACCTTCCACATTCATTCACACCTTCCACATTCATTCACACCTCCATATTCATCCACACGTTCCACATTCATTCACACCTCCATATTCATTCACACCTTCCACATTCATTCACACCTCCATATTCATCCACACCTTCCACATTCACTCACACCTTCCATATTCATTCACACCTTCCACATTCATTCACACCTTCCACATTCATTCACACCTCCATATTCATCCACACCTTCCACATTCATTCACACCTCCATATTCATCCACACCTTCCCATTCATTCACACCTCCATATTCATTCACACCTTCCACATTCATTCACACCTTCCAATTCATCACACCTCCACATTCATTCACACCTCCATATTCATCCACACCTTCCACATTCATTCACACCTCCATATTCATCCACACCTTCCACATTCATTCACACCTCCATATTCATTCACACCTTCCACATTCATTCACACCTTCCACATTCATTCACACCTTCCACATTCATCCACACCTTCGACATTCAATCACACCCTCCACATTCATTCACACCTTCCAGATTCAATCACACCCTCCACATTCATTCACACCTCCACATTCATTCACACCTACCACATTCATTCACACCTTCCATATTCATCCACACCTTCCACATTCATTCACACCTTCCATATTCATCCACACCTTCCACATTCATTCACACCTTCCATCCAATTCATCACACCTCCACATTCATCCACACCTTCCACATTCATCACACCTTCCACATTCATTCACACCTTCCATATTCATTCACAGCCTCCATATTCATTCACACCTTCCATATTCATTCTCACCTTCCATATTCATTCACACCTCCATATTCATCCACACCTTCCACATTCATTCACACCTTCCACATTCATTCACACCTCCATATTCATCCACACGTTCCACATTCATTCACACCTCCATATTCATTCACACCTTCCACATTCATTCACACCTCCATATTCATCCACACCTTCCACATTCATTCACACCTCCATATTCATTCACACCTTCCACATTCATCCACACGTTCCACATTCATTCACACCTCCATATTCATCCAAACCTTCCACATTCATTCACACCTCCATATTCATCCACACCTTCCACATTCATTCACACCTCCATATTCATCCACACCTTCCATTCATCACACCTCCACATTCACACACTTCCACATTCATCCACCTCAATTCATCACACCTTCCACATTCATTCACACCTCCATATTCATCCACACCTTCCACATTCATTCACACCTCCATATTCATCCCACCTTCCACATTCATTCACACCTCCATATTCACACACTTCCACATTCATTCACACCTCCATATTCATTCACACCTTCCACATTCATTCACACCTTCCACATTCATTCACACCTTCCATATTCATCCACACCTTCCACATTCATTCACACCTCCATATTCATCCACACCTTCCACATTCATTCACACCTCCATATTCATCCACACCTTCCACATTCATTCACACCCTCCATATTCATCCACACCTTCCACATTCATTCACACCTTCCATATTCATTCACACCTTCCACATTCATCCACACCTTCCACATTCATTCACACCTCCATATTCATCCACACCTTCCACATTCATTCACACCTCCATATTCATTCACACCTTCCACATTCATCCACACCTTCCACATTCATTCACACCTCCATATTCATCCACACCTTCCACATTTATTCACACCTTCCACATTCATTCACACCTTCCACATTCATTCACACCTTCCACATTCATTCACACCTTCCACATTCATTCACACCTCCATATTCATTCACGCCTTCCACATTCATTCACACCTTCCACATTCATCCACACCTTCCACATTTATTCACACCTTCCACATTCATTCACACCTTCCATATTCATTCACAGCCTCCATATTCATTCACACTTCCATATTATTCCACTCCATATTCATTCACACCTCCATATTCATCCACACCTTCCACATTCATTCACACCTTCCACATCATTCACACCTCCATATCCTCATTCACACCTTCCACATTCATTCACACTCCATATTCATCCACACCTTCCACATTCATTCACACCTTCCATATTCATTCACACCTTCCACATTCATTCACACCTTCCACATTCATTCACACCTCCTATCCACACCTTCCACATTCATTCACACCTCCATATTCATCACACCTTCCACATTCATTCACACCTTCCACATTCATTCACACCTTCCACATTCATTCACACCTCCCATTCATCCCACCTCCACATTCATTCACACTCCATATTCACCACACCTTCCACATTCATTCACACCTCCACATTCATTCACACCTTCCACATTCATTCACACCTCCATATTCATCCACACCTTCCACATTCATTCACACCTCCATATTCATCCACACCTTCCACATTCATTCACACCTCCATATTCATCCACACCTTCCACATTCATTCACACTCCATATTCATCACACCCTCCACATTCATTCACACCTCCACATTCATTCACACCTTCCACATTCATTCACACCTTCCATATTCATCCACACCTTCCACATTCATTCACACCTCCATATTCATCCACACCTTCCACATTCATTCACACCTCCATATTCATCCACACCTTCCACATTCATTCCACCTCCAATTCACACCTCCATATTCATCCACACCTTCCATATTCATTCACACCTTCCATATTCATTCACACCCTCCACATTCATTCACACCTTCCACATTTATTCACACCTTCCACATTCATTCAAACCCTCCACATTTATTCACACCTTCCACATTCATTCACACCTTCCACATTCATTCACACCTTCCACATTCATTCACACCTTCCACATTCATTCACACCTCCATATTCATTCACGCCTTCCACATTCATTCACACCTTCCACATTCATCCACACCTTCCACATTTATTCACACCTTCCACATTCATTCACACCTTCCATATTCATTCACAGCCTCCATATTCATTCACACCTTCCACATTCATTCTCACCTTCCATATTCATTCACACCTCCATATTCATCCACACCTTCCACATTCATTCACACCTCCATATTCATTCACACCTTCCACATTCATTCACACCTTCC